>JARKHS020034982.1:0-97535 GCA_030143305.2 Amblyomma americanum | reverse complement strand
GTCAAAACAAATTCTATAGAATTGCTTCTGTAAGACTTCATAATGAGTCGAATTTTATAGACCTTGTTTTGTGCCTTTGCTATATAAACTCTCTCTGTTATGAGTCAAAACAGATCGTATAGAACAAGCTCCGTAAGACTTCAAAATGGGTCGAATTTTATAGAGCTTGTTTTGTGCTTTCGCTATATGAACTCGCTCTGTTCGCAGTCGAAACCAATTCAATAAAATTTCCTCTGCAAGACTTTATAATGAGTCGAGATATATAGAGCTTGTTTTGTGCCTTTTCTTTAAGAACTCTGTGTTTTAAATTCGTTTCTTGCCTTCGCTATATGAACTCTCTCTGTACTGAGTCAAAACAATTTCAAGAAAATTGCCACCGTAAAGACTTTATAATGGATCAAATTCTATAGAGCTTGTTTTGTGCCTCCCCTATATGAACTCGCTCCATTCGCGCTCAAAACAAATTCAATAGAATTGTCTCCGTAAGACTTCGTAGTGAGTCTGTTTTAGAAATCTTGTTCTGTACCATCACTGAATGAATTCGGTCCGTTCGCAGTCATCTATTAAATTCTCTCGGTAAAACGTCTTTATGAGCCAAACTTTATAGAGATTGCTCACTGTCTTCACTGTATCATTTTGATCCGTTCGCGGTAAAAACGCGGCAAAATTTTAAACCAAACTGCAATTGAGCACGCTAGAAATAATTCAATGCCAACATATAGCATTACAATTTAGAAAGGCACCGCTGAATCAACCACTGACCTCGAGAAAGAATTCGGCAGAACTCAGAGGCTCATATACGTGTTCGTTTCTTTTATTGAGTAAAAAACAACCTCATTGCCATTGTGATCGCTTGAAATCTCCGGAAACGAGATAAACAAAGCATACAAATATCTGTAAACGAATATTTTTCCTCGAGGAACGGCAAAATATGATCAGCTCTCGCTACTGTCTGCCGAAGCTACTGCATTCATCATTTTTCGACCTCGTGTCTGCATAAGTTATTTCCTATTTTTCCTTCGGCGAAAAAAATGGGCCTTTTTCCCGTAACGTCCTGTGTATAGCATAAACATTGCGCACGTGTGTTTGTCGACCAAGCACATGACGCGCTCCAGGACAATAATTCGGTGCAGTATTATCAGAGCAGTTCCAAAACTTCGTAAGTCACGTTTCCTGCATAGCAACAACACTTCTACCACGGCTTCGCGGCCCGTCCTAGGGGCAGGAGCTCGGTGCAGCGCTGAGGGCTGGCAAAGCTGCGTTGCACCATTCCGTCGCAATTGCAGTGAATTAAGGGTGCGTTTTACCTGCGCATAAATGTCATAGCAGAGCTTCGCCTAATCCCTTTATCGCCGCAACAACACAAGCCAGAAGCGCGTGCACGAAAGGCGCGCGACATTTTTTGACAATACATTTCTCCGCAGCTGCACCAGATCTGCCCCTAAAACAGCTTTGGCCTGAGTGGTAAAGATCCCTTCTGCTGCAAAAAGATGCTGACTTCAAGCGTTTTGCATATTAAGGGCCACGCCCACGCAGATTCCCGCGTCATCCCAGGACGCCCCGGCCCCAGCGAGAAAATGTAGTCTCGTTCTCAAGACTAATTGTGTAGGGATCAAGCACATTAAGCACATCGCTACCGAAGTACAGTGTGAAAGGAATGTTCACAGGCTTGTCAAGCACACCTGTGGCTAGACGCGAAGCCAACGCTGACAATTCCCTCAAGCAAGCCCGAGATGCTATTGTGGAGCGGCTTATAATGGCCACACCCAGCGCATTCCTTTCCAACATAGGAAATATGCAGTTGTGACTGGCGCCCGCTACGGCAAAGAGGCCCAATGGTATGCCCGCACTGCTCCTAATTATGAGTGAGTCCTGATGCGCAAAACAAATTTTCGCTCCCAAGAGTAACCAGCTCCGAAGGAAAACGAAACTCCCGCCAGGTGCCGCGGCAAAAAAGCCAGTCGATACCAATCCAGTCCATTCCCCACAGTTGCCAGCTGCGGGAGGCTGCGGCGCCATGTTCTCTTTGTCGCCAGGTTGCATTTCGGGCTTTGTTTTTGTCTTGTAACGTTGCGTTTCGTGTTGCGCCTTGCGTGGCCTTTTCGTACTGTGGCTCTCTGAATGTGCCAAAAAATTGATGTGCGACTTGTGCGCTTCGAAAGACCTTCTGAGGCGCCTAAAGTTATTCTGAAGATATCGTAAAACGCCGTATTGCGCCTTGCACCACGCCGTGACAACGCCAGCAACAACGTGGAAGAAAACGACCTGCCGGGATGTCACAAAGTTCATGCCTGCCCTGTCCAGCTTTGACCTTTGTTTCCCAGAAACATATCGCGGAGCGGCGTCGACGACTTTTTCCCCCTCCCCCGCTGGGGAACAGCATTCTCACCATAGCGCTGGAGGGGTCACTCAAAACTACTCGTGGATTAAGGCATTGTGCCGAATTCTTTCGGCATTCCTTCATATGTATTTTTTTCTTTTTGGGAGCTGCATTCCTATGTGCGTGGCTCCTGAAGAGTCTTTTCTTTTTCCGTGTGTTGCTTTTTTCTCATTCTTTACCATGCGAAGGGGGCGACGGGAACGCCGCGCGCTGTCAGTTGGTCTGGAGATTTCGGTGCGTGCGGTCGTGAGTGAGGTCAGCCAGGGAAGTGGTCGGCAAGGAGCCTAGGCGGAGATCTGACGCGTAGAGCGTGGAGACGGTGGTCCCGAAGACGCGAGGCCCAAGTTCGCCCGTATCCGCAAGCCCCCATCAGCCCCGCGACGAGCAACCGCGACCGGACCTTGCCACTCCGCAGCTAAGCCATCGTTTCTCACCACTCACTTCAACTCTTTTATCTTTGTATTTTTGCTTTCTGTGTTTCTCGTTGTAATCCTTTGTACTGTATTTCCGTCTCGTAACATTTTTGTATAGCAATCGTCCTGATGTTTTTTCTTTGTATTAATTGTTGTGTTAACGTGTTCAATTGGTGCTTGTGTTATTTGCGTCACGTCAGTGTACGGCGCTACCTTGTCGGGCATATTGTAATACATGGTTGTTGTTTGCCTAATTAAATTAACTCGCTACGGAACTTGTCTACGCCTCATGCCTACAATCAACGACTAATCAAGCGTAGCCCCTATCGCCGGTCAGCAGTCGAATCACAATCTTTCGCACGCGGGGTGGAGAAGTTTGTCGCTCCACCCCCTCCGAACTTACGGAGAGTGCAGTGGTGGGCAGGTTGGCTCGATTAATTGTAACTTCGTAGCCAACCAACACCACACCCGCCCACGATATCCTCACACGGGATTGCTCAAGAATGTGAGTAGAGTCGTTGAAATTTTCTTTCAAAATGTTGTGATGGGGTGCGTGAAGGGCTGTAAATGCTGCTGGGTGTTCTCTGAGAAATTCTTCGGAGTGCCGTAGAAGTTCGAGTTCGACGCAACGGCTTCCCACAAGTTCGTTGTTTTCACGTGACCGCGAGCCATTCACACAGCCATGGAAACCGTCGCTTCGCGTCTATAACTTCTCCCCAGCGAAGAAGTTGCGATATCGAGTGTAGTTGCATGTTTTGATCGCATGGTATATTTGCTCTCACTATTGCGATGAATGGAACCAACGCGTGGAAAGCATTCTGTTGGAACGACATTCTAGAAAAAACAGCGCACAAAGGACAGGGACCAAGGGAAGAACCGACGACACGAGCGCTGTCCCTTGGTCCTTGTCCTGTGTGCGCTGTTTTTTCTAGAATGACTACCTACCAACTCGCCCAGTCTTCCACATTGTTGGAACGACGTATGCTTCTCAGTGGCAGTGGTTCTCGGCATTTAATTTTTCGTGCTGGTGTTTGTATGTGTGTGTGTACAGTGTATAATTCCAAGCTCAGCAAAACATGGCCTGCCTATTGCACGTTAAAAATGCGCACAGTGCGCAGCCGTACAGTGCATGGAAGTGGAATGACGATGTAGATACAGCTGTCTGAGTTGCGCATGTCAAATGCACAAGAAATGTTGCCGATGACTTTCGCCTCTAATATAACTTTTCTGAGTTCATTTCCGAATTTGCTCGCTTACAGAGAGAATTTAGCACTTTGTGGGCACTGAATTTGGTTAATTGGTTTATCTTTTGTCATTTCAAGTATACTTAGAACAGCTGTAGTAATGAACCTCTAGGAAGAAAAAAAGTTACACAACTTTACACCTTCCAGCATGTCGCTGCACTGTGCTGGGAATGCTTTCGTTTTTGTAACTGCACACATTGGGCTGTACCATCACAAACTGAGCATAATGTTTTTTCGACTGTGCTTTGAAATATTTTTGTTTCAAAGGACTTTATGTGTGCAATGGTGACACGTGCAGCTTCGCCAGAGCTCTTCAATGAGAGAGAAGTGCTGACACTTAAATTTCGCCGAGATGTCTGATTGGAGTTTTCACTCGCGCTGTAGTGTCGCACAGTAAAAATATTGCTATTTTGCATTGTGTTTTGCTATGTCTGTGGAATTGGTGCTGATTCATTCGCTTGTCTGTAATTTCATTGCTTTCCTGTAGCAACTGAAACAATGCTTTATTGATATCACTACCAGAGCGCTAGGGTATCGTGAGTTATTAGTGTGCCTGTAACTGAATGGAGTCATTTAAATGCGGGCAAAACAATATACGGGTTAGCAGTTTGAAAAGTAATTTGTCATTGTTGATTCACCTACTATCTTTATACAACAATTTCAGCAGTATCAACCCAGCGTTATTGGAGCAGGAAAGCGAAAAGTTTCCTAAATGGAGCAGGATCAGAAATGATAAAGTGCTCTTTTCCTTAACAAAGGGGGTCGACAACGTCACTGTCTTGCCAGATGTTTAGTAAGTGCAATTACTGTGTTTGAAGCACCAGTCTGAGAGACCCAGATGTAGATACTCTGTGTTCCCTATCAGCTATCGACGCTGAGTGACAGCTGTTCTCACAGTTTTCACTGGCCCTAATTTTCCTACTGCAATTAACCGGTCACTTTTAAAACACAGAAGGTGAATTAATTCTCTAAAACAAGTTATTGTTAATGTCATGCATAATAATGGCAATATTTTATGTATTAGAAGAATATCGTGACTGGCTAATGTAATAGTACTATTCACTGTCATGAAAGAGTTCAGTATGGCAGGGGTATCAGTCAAAGGCGGATGGTGTTTACAGTTCTTTTCTAAGCGTACAATATTGCATTTATTTTGAAGTCGTACTTTCTGTATTGTAATGTTCGCAATGTTTTCAAATATAAATGACCAGAGTGCTACTGCTTAAACATACTGATCTGATTGTTGCTTCTTTTTGCATTACTGCGAAAGCAGTTGTGTGCTTTGTCTCACTGACAGATTGTTTTTCTTTGGCCTGTACGCAGACATCTTTGTACTTCAAACTGGCAAGCATGGTTGGCGCCTACCTGATACCTCATCTCTGCACAGACAAGAACGACGCACTTCATAATCTACCAGCCAGGTCACATCACCAGCTTACTGCAAGTCATCGGCACATTTTATGATAGAAAATACTGGTGTCTATGCAAGTGAATTATTTTACTGCGGGACATGCACAAAGAAGATCACATCCAAAGAATATCTGGAAGTGCTGGCATGAACTTTATGCCTCCTATTGCCAATTTTTAATTTCAGAATAATGCAATCAATGAAAAAATCTGAATTACAAACTAAATTTGTTTACACCAGCATGGTCAGAAAGGAGAACCTCATATCAAGCGTTTGCATTTTTCAAGTGTGTGCTTTGAGTTGGTTGTTAATATTCCTGCACATATATGCTCCTTAATATTTACTCTAAAAGAATGCAACAAACATGAAACAGACTGGTTCTTGAATTATTTCGTTTATTTTTCCTCTAAACCGGATATGGCTTTTCTTATTATTTTTGTTCACTTAATTACTACAACACCTCATATCTTTCTGGAGAAATGAATTTGGCAGCCTGCTTCTGATAACTTCTTAGATTGTTAGAAGCAACCTGCATATTGTGAATCTACGCAACACTTAAACGCAGCTCAGGAAAGCATGTGCATAGGTGTAAAATTATTTGCATGTTGGCAGCAGCAGTTAAGTGAAGAAAGGCGGCTGTAACAGATGACATTCAAAGCTTATGTTGTCACCTAACAAGGATTGTCGAACAACCAACTCTAAAGCGTCCAGAATAGAGAGCAGTCAGAAGACTGCTCTCTATTCTGAATGGGTGGACCAAGCTGTACATGAAAAGCAGTGCAGGAAATGTCAAGTGACGTATATGTAATAAACGAAACCAGTGCTCTTGTTGGGCAAAGTCACGGATTTAGTGTACAGGATGTGGGGACCTGCCCTGCAGCCCCTGAGTTTGCTTTCCCGCGAGGCACCGTGCAGCGGCGGTCTCACCTCGAGGCTGAGCGGATTCCCTTGTCAGTTACATTAACTGGCAAGAGAGGGCGCCAGCGTCGCTGCGCGGGAGACTGCTGAAGCCTGCCCGCGGGAGATGGGGTCTCTTCGGCTGGGATAATCGCCGCGATCGGACGCGTCACTCGCGGCTCCGCTCTTCGCCGACGGGGCGAAGAAGCGACGGGGAGACAGGCTCCCGTACTCGTCCCGTCCGGCCTGCGGAGTTTATATCCCTTGCCCTTGTGCGGGCGAACATTCGCTCGGAACCTTGCTGGTGAGTCGGACGCCCTCGATTCATTAGCGTACCTTGTTGCTAGCTGGCGTTATTGTTTCTGTAGCAATAAATGCCTGTTTGTGTCAGCCAATGTGTCGTTCCTTTGTTCCCCCAGAGCAAGGCCCGCCGTGGTCGGCGAGCGCTCGGTAGCGTACGCGATCACGGGGTGGGGTCCGGGCGGCTTTGAACCGTGTCAGCCGCGATTGAGTGGGGAGAAAGTACTTATCTCCCCATGTCAACCCCACATCTGGCAGCCCAACGTGGGGCCTGCTCTTGGAACATTGGACGACTGTCGGTTCGGTTCGAGGAACGCTCTTTGTCCGGACTTGACAAGTGCTAGGCCTAGAGTGAATTTTGATCGCTAGGACCTGCGGCATGCTTTCTTGAGTGCGAGGTGTATTGCGCTGCAGCATGTTTGAACTTTTCGACATGCTCAGCACATTTTTTTTCCCTGGAGTTTCTTCGTGAGAATGACTTGGTCCGCATCGAGGGAGTTCGAGGCCTAGCGCCCGCGGAGTCGCCGAGTCCGAAGCGAGTGAGTACGGAAGCCGCGTGGGTGGTCCGAGTTTCTGTATATATTTTCTCTACTATCTCTTTTTCGACTCTGGGAGTCGCGGCTCCGGGAGCCGGGTGGCCTGGGGCCACGGGTGCCGCTACGAGCTCGCTGGTATTGCAGCTCGGCACCGGGCGCTCCGACACCGTCCGATACGGTGGGCGCCGACCGCTCAGAAGCTGCTTTGTGCAGTGAGCGGGGTAGGACCACCCCACAAAGCTGATGTCTCCTCGCGGCTGCGCGCACAAAACCCGTTTCGGGTCTTTGTTGTGGTCACGGTCGTTGTCGGAGTGGTCGTTAGGCCTGAGGCTTTTCGGAGCTGCCTGCACCACATTAAAAGAGACATGACCACCGGACCGTGACGTTGAGAGGGGGCGCACTTTGCTGCCCGTCCGTTTTTTTTTGTAACCTCGCACGAACTGAGCAGTCTCGTTCAACTCAAGAAAGGGCTTTGTTCACTCGAACTTTGCGTTTGCACAGCCGCCGACACGTTTTGCTAGCGAGTTAGGCATTGTGCCACGAGGCCCTTGCGGATGCCGTTTCCCCTCCCGTGACCTACGTTAAAGGCACGCCGAGAGCGTTTCGACAATTTTGCAGATCCGGTGGAGCCACCCAGGCTTGCTGACCGGTGCACATCGTCTCGCTGCCACCTGCTGCGACGGAGCGGCCTGTATCCTGTTCGCCGCATCCATCCGGGGCAGCAGTGGCGAGACCAGTCAGCAGTCACCTCCGGCTGCTGCTGCCCTGGCGACTACTGCAGGATCCTGGCCTGCAGTTTTCCCACCGGCCTTCGATTCGCGGGCCTGCGGACACGGTAGTCCGCGGGCCATACGAGTCGTCCCAGCGGAGACCTTCACGCCGCCTTCGGAATGCCGCGGAAGTCTGCGTGGACGCTGTCGGCGTGACCTCCGCTGCAAGACGTGCCTCAAAGACATGAAGACCAGGAGACTCCTCCATAGCATGTACTTTCAGGCGCGTGGGTCTATTTAAGGTTGAGGGGATGTGGGGACCTGCCCTGCAGCCCCTGAGTTTGCTTTCCCGCGAGGCACCGTGCAGCGGCGGTCTCACCTCGAGGCTGAGCGGATTCCCTTGTCAGTTACATTAACTGGCAAGAGAGGGCGCCAGCGTCGCTGCGCGGGAGACTGCTGAAGCCTGCCCGCGGGAGATGGGGTCTCTTCGGCTGGGATAATCGCCGCGATCGGACGCGTCGCTCGCGGCTCCGCTCTTCGCCGACGGGGCGAAGAAGCGACGGGGAGACAGGCTCCCGTACTCGTCCCGTCCGGCCTGCGGAGTTTATATCCCTTGCCCTAGCGCGGGCGAACATTCGCTCGGAACCTTGCTGGTGAGTCGGACGCCCTCGATTCATTAGCGTACCTTGTTGCTAGCTGGCGTTATTGTTTCTGTAGCAATAAATGCCTGTTTGTGTCAGCCAATGTGTCGTTCCTTTGTTCCCCCAGAGCAAGGCCCGCCGTGGTCGGCGAGCGCTCGGTAGCGTACGCGATCACGGGGTGGGGTCCGGGCGGCTTTGAACCGTGTCAGCCGCGATTGAGTGGGGAGAAAGTACTTATCTCCCCATGTCAACCCCACAAGTTTTTTTGTGGTTAATAGCAGGCAGTGCAAACCGGTCAGAACTTATTTGCCAGCCAATTCACACCCTTTTGTAACAGTAACATGCGTGGTGGTTAACTGGTTAATTACTGCTCAGTATCAGATATAAGCACTTCTTGAAATTTTAATTCTTTTGAGATGCTTTTTAGTCATGCAGAGTAGAAATGAATATTGTGCTCTTTAGTTTGCTTATTCTTGCGTTTTGTGTCTTGCTCCTATTCTTGCTGCTTAATGGAGTACAGACACCTAAGGTATGGGGGAATGTTTTCTGATTTTTAATGATGCATAAGGCATTATTATACATTGATACAATAATTCCATGTATAATACCATCTTTTATACTGGTATGGCACCTAAATAATTTATAATCGAATTTATTTCTCACGCTGTTTCAGTTTCAACAGCCGAAGGATAACTGTGACATCAAAGTATGCTTATAGGTCACGGGAGACGTGAAGAAACTGCAACATAATCGCTTCTTTGTAATTTTGATTCGCTGCGATGCTTAAGGCAGCCGATGTCAATAGCCGAGATGACAACGAATGTCAGCGATATACTGTTTTTTAATTCCTAACGTGACCTATAAGCAGTTTAACGTCACATCCATTGTTCAGCTGTCGAAACAGAAACAGCAGGACAGGAAAATTCACTTATAAATTATAGCACCTGGTGATTCATGCATAGTAGTGTCTTCTGCATCATTATAGAGAAGAAAACATGCCACCAAAATTAAGTGTTTATATTCTTTCTATAACAGGTCCGTTTAAAACTGCACAGATCTCCCATTTGCTCTTCAAAACAATTTTGATCCCTTGATCATATTCACATTTTATTATGCTCACTGTCCTTGGACAGCTGTAAATGATATCCTTTCAGAATGCTACATAAAGGCACATAGTGCTTTCGAACTTAATTCTCGTAGAATGAACATGCATCTAGCCTTTTGCTGTGGCTCCGACTAGATTTTTGCACCTTATGTTGGGCATAAATGCA
Organism: Amblyomma americanum; assembly: GCA_030143305.2. Lineage (NCBI taxonomy): Eukaryota > Metazoa > Arthropoda > Arachnida > Ixodida > Ixodidae > Amblyomma > Amblyomma americanum. The sequence goes on along the minus strand of JARKHS020034982.1, from coordinate 87,735 downwards.
TCAAAATAAGGCAGCCTCATACCAAGAGGTATTCGAGGGGGAAGGCTAGGCAGTATTTGAGTAGGTACTCCGCTTTTTTTCATGAAAGCATGCTCTCTTTTAGATGTTATCTTTGTTGCACATGTGGCGTGGAAAATTATTTTAATCTAAAATTAACTGTCAAAACATAAATTTGCTGATAATGCTCACGTGCCACACCTCCTACGATTTTTCTTCATTATTGCTGCAAATTACTAAGGCTTGCTAGAGGCCGCAAACATTTAATTCAATACCCTCCTGTAAAAGTTGCTAAGTGAAATAAAATTACTTGATTGCATATGGCGTGCTGTTGCTCTGTATTTCTTGCATGCTTACAGCATTAACAGTTGTTACATCATGTTTTACGGGATTTTTTCCATCCCACCAGGAAATAGATATCACTGTGTAACCCCATTCTATAGCAAAGCTGTGGCCAAACGACTTACAGAATTTTTTGCAGATTCAAAAGCAACACGCTGCAACAAAAAAAGTGTGAAAAAGCATTTCCTAAATAACTCCCTAAGAGCTTTCTGAAAACAGTCATTACAGTGCGTCTCATGAAAGCCACTAGCGGAGCTCTGTACGAAGGTGGTGGCTATTTCGTTTTTGGAACTCATTACTCAAATCTTATACAAAAACAAAAAGATCACATTTCAATGAAAGAAATGCATTCAAATGAAGTTTTATAAAATTTCGTAACTAGTTTCAAAATAGAGTTGTTACAGTGTTTCTTTTAAATGACATTAGCCGTATCCATATAAAAATGCGGTGACCAATTGGTTATTGAAACACTGTAACCAAATTCTATAAACATTGAAAAGCAGCACATTACAATGATACGAGTGCACTCAAAAGGGTTTCTACACAAACTCTTTAGGGAGTTTCTAAAGCAAGTCATTACAGTGTTTCTTTTAAGACTTTAGCCGTGTTTCAATAATCATGCGGTGGCGAAATAATTATTGAAACACTGTACCCAGATTCTATATATATATATTACAAGCAGCACATTGCAATCAAACGAGTACACTCAAAAGGATTTATAAACAATTTCTCAATGAGTTTCTAAAGAAAGTCGTTAGAGTATTTCTTTTAGAGGACATCAGCCGTATTCCTATAACCATGCGGTGGCCCATTAGTTATTGAAACACTGTACCCAAATTTCATAACGATTCGAAAGGAGCACGTTACAATGAAACGAGTGTACTCAAAAGGGTTTAAAAACACTCTTCAAGGAGTTTCTAAAGCAAGTCAATACAGTGTTTCTTTTAAATGAAATTAGTTTTGTAACTATAACAACGCGGTTGAAACTCGGTGAAAAAAATTCTGTACAGATCTAAAACAAACACATTACATTCTATTGAGTAAAGTTAAAAGATTTTCTAAAGAATCACACAAACAATTTTTGAAAGGGCAAGCGCGCCGTGGTTCACGGAATCGGCGCCGGATCTACAGAGGAAGAGTTGATAGAGAACCTAATGACCCGATCCCAGGGCGTAAAAATTCTGGGAGCGCGAATGCTATCAAAATCGAAGAAGGCACTCATCACGTTTGACGGCCTCTTAATACCCAAGATAACCTACTGGTGGGGAGTCGAATACAAGTGCCACCCGCACCGGCCATCGAGGCAAGTGTGTTACAGCTGCAGACAGCAAGGCCATAGGTCGGACGTATGCCCGACACCGGAAAACAGAGCCTGCAGACGCTGTGGAACACCAAGCCCGACGGACGGGCACCAATGCTAACCAAAGTGCCTGGTCTGCGGAGGGGAGCACGCAGTCGGAACCAAGGAATGCAAGGAAAGATTAAAGCAAGCCAGCGAGCTGCGACTCCCGGCCAAAGGAGACGGCAGCAACGCAGACGGTGGTTCAGCTTGGAGGACGAGCGGAGCCAGTCGCGGAGCACTTCCCTGAACCCGAGCCAGGAGGAGCGTTCCAGGAGCAGACCGAGGAACCGTTCGCGGAACGGAGCCGCCTGGAACAACCAGAAGAGCGGGCAGCAGCAACAGCAGCAGCAACATAAAAAACAGAAGCCCAACACCAATAAAAACAAGGTGAGCTGGGACGCAGGCCCTCCAAAATCACTGTTCCAAAATTCAGGGAACGATAATAGGCAAGGAAACACACAAACCCACATAAAAAGAGAACAGAATCATTAAGCAGAGGGTGGAAGAACAGGAAATGAAAATAGATTTAACAAGAGTAGTCAGGGAGATGCATGTGGTTAGCCCTCCTGGGTCACCGTCGCCACCAAAACAAACGCCAGAAGAAATCCCCGAATACTTTAAGAATTTCATGACCGAAGTGATGCAGAAACTTGGCCTCATGAAACAACGCATAGAAATGCAGAATACGGAAATTAGGAACATGCGCAAACACGAAAGAACACAAGGTGTAAAGAACAAATTTGACCAAAACAGAAACCTAGAAAACTAATCATGGCTAGACAACATATAGGACAGCAAGACGAAAAGCTAGAAATCAGGCAATGAAATTGCAGAGGAATTAGAAGAAAACAGGGGCAGCTACATCAGTACATAACTAAACAATTGACTCCGCCGGACGTAATAGCCTTGCAAGAAATTAAAAGGCGCAAACCTGCCTGCAGGTATACACGCTCCAGGAAGGGGAAGAGGAGAGTCAAACAGCGCTCCTAATAAACAAGAACCTGGTGTTCATAGCACACGACAAAATAGCAAGCACGGAGGATTAACCATGGGATCACCGAAATCATGCCAAGAAAAAGAAGTGGAGGTAGCATTTTCGTCGTCAACGTATACAGCCCCCAAGATAGAAAAATGAAAACTATGCAAGGCTCTTCCACGAATCAAAAAAGCTAGTCATAGGAAACACCCTAGTATTAGTGGGACACTTTAACGCAAGGGACCCCAGTTGGGGTATAGATACACGGACAAAAAAAGCAGCGACATCAAAGAAGCGGCCGAAGATAACGAATCCCAGCTTATAATCGACCCGGGAGTCCCAACCCGAGCAGGCAACAATGTGCGGAAAGACACCAGTCCGGACATAACTTTTGTCGCGCAAACCCAGCTAACAACATAGGAAAACATGCAAGAAGGGCTAGGAAGCGATCACCTCATAATCAAAACACAAATTGGTACCGATCACCTCAGGAGAAGAATCGGCTGCGCAAAGATAACAGACTGGAACGCCTTCAGAGAAGCATGCCAGGAGCTCTCGAGGGAAGGAATACAATCTATAAAAGAATGGAGTGGCAAACTGCAAGCAAAACAAAAAGGACTAAACCAAACAAATTGATCGCGGAGAGCAGACAGCCGAAGTGGACGGCAGACTACTGAAGCTATGGGAGGCAAAACAGAGTCTCACTAAGAGGTGGAAAAGACAAAAATTGAATAGGACAATAAAGAAGATTGCCGAGACCACCCAGAAGACGGAGGAATATGCGGAGCAACTAGCCAGAACCAATTGGCAGCAATTTAGCAATTCTCTATTTGGGACACTAAGCACGGCAAAAACGTGGAACATCCTTAGGGCCCTACTGGACCCGGCCAAGACCAAATCCGAAAACAAGGCCATACAAAGGCTGGTACATCTCTTTCAGGGTACCAAAGAAGAAGTAATAGAAAAGTAAGACAGAATTGCTATGGAAACGGCAATCCGACAGCATACGCGGAAGAATATGAGGGAGCAGCAAACCCTACCCTAGACATACCCGATAACTAGGGAGGAAGTATATGCACCAATAAGGAACACAACAAGAAACACGGCGGCGGGGGCAGACAAAATCAAGAACGAACTAATCAGGAACTTAAGCGACGAGTTGGTTGCAGAACTAACCGATTGTATCAACAAACTATGGACCGGCGAAACAGTGCCCGAATAGTGGAAGCACTCAGAGGTGGAAATGATTCCGAAGCCAGCAAATAGCTGCAAGCATAAAACTTACGACCAATCTCCCTAACCTTCTGCCTAGGCAAGCTTTATGAACGGGTGATAACGATGAGGCTCCAAAATTATATGGGAGACCGCGATCTCAATCCGCAGAGCAGCAAACTAAGCTGCATAACTGGAATTTTAAATCGCAACCGCTATACTCTTCCAAAAAAAGTTAAACTAATGGTCTATAGCGCTCTCTTTGTTTCCCACCTAAACTACTCTCACTTAGTCTGGGGAACATCAACAAAAACTAATCTGTTGAAGCTTGAAAGGCTACAGAAAAAAATAGTACGAATAATTGAAAACGTTGAATACACAGCGCCTTCTTCAGATATCTTTGCTTCGCTTAATTTATTGAAAGTAAGAAATATTTACGAATACAAATTATGCAGGCAGTACCGTTTAAGTGTCCAACGAGAGAGTACAGTTTTTACTGAAATGGCAGAACTAAAACCCAATTATCCCATCTACAGCACCAGAACTTCAGAACGATGGAAAGTTCCAAAATATCGTACTGCCTATGGACAACAAACACTCCGGTATAACCTTCCGCGATTATTGAATGCTGCAGAAAAAGAAGGCGCTGATGTATCCAATATGTCTCTTCCAAATATGTACAAATATTTTGCTACTCATACTCTTTTTTGTGAATGAACGCACAGGTCTATCTTTATGTTCAATTACATTGCATTGTTTACTTTTCAAAAAAAAATGTTTTTCCAGGAGTCCAAACCCAGTGTTCTATTGAAACTCTTATTTAGGCTTATTTTATTTTGTGACGCGATATAGTGCTGTTTATTTTTTTTCCCCTCTTTGCAACAAAAAAAAAATGTGACTGTCTATTGTCCCGCTCTGCTGCTGTATGCACTGTAAGGGGGCGGAGGATTTTTCAAGCCACAAATGTACGGCTTTTCCCTCCGCCTCCTTCCACTTCTTTGTGGAGAATACAACTTGTATGTATGTATGTATGTATGTATGTATGTATGTATGTATGTATGTATGTATGTATGTATGTATGTATGTATGTATGTATGTATGATGTATGTATGTATGTATGTATGTATGCATGCATGCATGCATGCATGCATGTATGTATGTATGTATGTACGTACGGCTTCCGATCGAAATTATCAACGCAAGATGTGCTTCTACTACTCAAAGAAGTACTGAGCAATATGCCGAGGAAAGGAGAACACATCGTCATGGCCCTGGATATAAAGAGAGCCTTTCACAATGTCAGCCATGAAGCCATACTCACAAGACTGGATAATCTAAACTGTGGAGAAAAGATCCCTGGATACGCGAAGGCCTTTCTATCAAATAGGACTGCAGCGATTGGAATAGGAGAAGTTAGATCCAAGGTGATACGCGCCCCAAACAAACGAACCCCCAAGAATCAGTAATTTCGACGCTACTCTTTAATATTGCAATGATCGGGCTGGCCAAGCAACTAGAAAAGATAGAAGGAATCAGACACGCGATGTACGCCGACGACATCATGGTCTGGATAAGCCGAGGCTCGCTCGGAGAAAAATAAGAGAAGCTGCAAGAAACGGCCACATGCATAGAGTAATACGTAAAACCAAGAGGTCTCGCTTGCTCTACAGAGAAATCAGAACTGCTAAGAGTCTGGTGAGACAAGATGAACCAAACGGTGCCGGAAGAAGAAGAGTATAAGCTAAGGGTTTATCTGGAGGAGCAGCCGATAACAGAGAAGACAACCGTAAAAATACTAGGAATGTGACTCCAGTCCAATCAAAGATGCAACCGCACTCTGGCGCTACTCAAGAACACCACGACGCAAGTAGCATGCCTGATAAAAAGGGTATCCAACAGAAGACAGGGGATGAGAGAGGAAGACACGCTCCAGCTGGTCACTAGCCTCGTAATCAGCAGAGTAACCTACAGCCTCCCCTGCCATAGCTACACAAAGCAGGAAGAGCAAAGAATTGACGCTATATTAAGGCAGGCATACAAAACAGCATTACACTTGCCACAACGCACATAAAACGAAAAACTATTAGCGCTAGGGATACAAAATACCTTTGCCGAGTTAAATGAGGCAATAATGAGCAACCAAAGACTGAAAGAAACCAAAGCAGGAAGGGCACCTTCGGGTTCTTCATTGACGCAGAAGATCTGTACTACTCCATACCCCACAAATAACTGTTTAAGGCGGTTACATCGGTAATTGAGGATTCGGGAGAAGTGCCTTTTCAAAACAGGGCGGGTGTGAACATCGACAGTTTCTTAGCCCTTTTAGAGAATTATCTTCAGTCAACTGCCATTAATTTTAACAACTGGTTTTACACACAAAAGGCAGGAATATGCATCGGGTCGTGCGTAGCTCCCGTTCTTTCTGACATTTTTCTTTCCTGCATTGACAAAAGCTTGCATAGCTTACTTCCTAACCTACGCATTTTTAGATATGTTGATGATTATTTGGTGATAATAGACAAAACGCATGTTTTATCTATTCACGAAGCTGTTGCTGATGTTCTCGCATCGTTCAAAACGGTTGCAAAAGGCTTAAAGTTTACCTTTGAACTCCCTAGTGGAAACTATACAGTTCTTTGACCTGAGAATTCATTTCTTGGACGGGCATTTATACTGCATGTACAATCCTAGGTCACAAAAGGCACTCCTCCCTTACAGTAGTGCTCATTCAAAAATAATCAAAAGAGCAATAGCCATGAATTGCCTCAATTCCGCTTTGGAAAAGTCATGTCCGCATAAAATGTTTGAAAGTGTCCAAATGCAAACTGAGCGATTGCGCATGTCCGGCTTTCGTTCAGAGTTATTGTCAGCTGTTGCAGAGACGCTGCAACAAAAGAAAAAGTGCATCAAAAAGAGGGATAAGCAAGACCAGAGGCTGCCAACTCAAGTAATTCCATATCTTCACAGAGTTTCTCATAATCTTAAAAAAGTTGGAAGCAGATACGGTGTTAACGTGCTCTTCTCCGCCCCAAGCAAGCTATCAAAAGTTTGCCCAATCAATGATGATTAGTAAGAAAAGGCCGATTTTCACTATAAACCACCAACTTGTTTTCACGCCTTGCACTACTAAGGTAGTGTACAGCATTCCGCTCACTTGCAATAGAGTGTACATTGGTCAAACGGGACGCTGTTTTAATGAGAGCTAGGGAGCATTATAATCTGGTGAAAGAAGGGAAGAGTGGTCATCTTGCTATCCACTGCCGCGATTGTAAGTGTAAACCCATATTTCGGAAAGCTAAAATTCTTGGGCGTGGAAGAGATCGGATAGAAAGAGAGATTATTGAAGCATATCACATCAGAAAAGCAGGTGGTCAGTGTGTCAGCGCCGCTTCCTTGTCTCTTCTTAATAATGAAATGGCGTTTTTGAATCATTGCGGTTGATTGCCACGAGGCGATAGTAGCGCTGTACTTAAGCTTTGGTATTCTCAATACAAATCAGTTGGAAGTGCAGCATTCGTCCTGTCGTATGTGTGTCTTTTTCGTTTCCATTTTTTCGTGCTGCTTCGTTTTCTCAATAGGGTACTCTTAAGGAGATACTTCAGCGAAGGACAAGTAAAGGAACTCAAGGCCACAAAAGAGATACCTGAGGAGTATCGGAGCACAATACATGCCGCACCAGTAGCGAAAAATATGGATCCAAATCTACATAAGTCAAGAAGCGAGGCTAGGGCCGAACACATGCAAAAAAGTTGAAGAGAAAAGCAACGTTGCATGCACCGACGCTGCGAGATACGACCACAACAACGGCGCAGTGGCCACAGTTGTAAACAAAACCTACAAGAAGTGACAAGCGCGTCACTAAAGAAGTGCACGGTAGTGGAAGCGGAAGAGACGGCGATAGCTCTAGCAATCTCGGAAGGCAACCGCACCAGCAGATTTCTGGCAATCGTAACAGCTTCCAAAACGGCAAGTCTAAATTACATGAATGGCAGAATAGGGAGCAGAGCGCCGCGTATTATAGAGGACCACCCAGCCGACAGAAACATTAAACACACAATTATCTGGATACTAGGGCATTTTTGACCGCCGCGATCATCCCTTTAAGTTAGGCGTTTCACATGCAGAACATTTAACTATGCGCATTCATTCTTACCACGCACAATATCTGACTGGAACACTCTGCCTTCACCTATCGCAACCACCACTGATCCTGATAAATATTTTAATCTTATATCTTCAATAACTACTGCTTAACTCTTCGTATACATTGTTATTTTATCATGGCTTCCTTTACAGGGTATGTTATTGCAGGGTATGTTATTAATAATTCATTGCATTAGTGTTCTGTTTTTATAATTTTAATACTGCAGTAATCTTCGTTCTTTGCCGCGCTGCCATTCTTTTGATTCTTTTGCTTACTTATGTCATGCGAAGTGTCTTATTTTTGCTTTTGTTGTTTTATATTTGTGGTTTTGTTTTATTCTGGTCATTTGCCTGTGCCCCCGCCCCTATGTAATACCCTCTCGAGGGCCTTTAGGGGTATTCTGTATAAATAAATAAATAAATAAATAAATAAAGTGGCTGATAGAGTGGCTCAAGGGCATATAAGCCGAGCACCCTATACATACAGCCACGAGGAACGCGAACCAGTAACCCTAAAATATTCAGACAATTACTACAAAGGTGTAAGAAGATATCCACCACCCAACGCAAAGCTAAGCAGGGAAGACGCAGCTGCATGGGGATAAATCCAAACAGACACCTTCCCCAAACTAAAATATCTTTAGCAAAATGTTTCCTACACAGTACAAGGCAAGATGTCTATTGTGTGGTGACAAACCAACACACTATCATACGTCAGGGCCCTGTCAAAAGATAGAGCCGCCGATCATTATGATAGTCAATAACCCGAATATGGAACAGTAGGATGTTATGCTGACCAGCACACACCTGGAGACTCAAAAGGGTCTGATAAACAGAGTGCGAGGCGCAGCCATACTCAGTGGAGCCTTAGACTTGGGCCTCAACCCTGTAACAAGATGGAGTGTCAACCGAAGAAGGAAGACACCATCTGAAGCCACCGAAAACGAATTTGAGAGCACAATAAAAGACCCGCTGCGGTGGCTCAGTGGTTAGGGCGCTCGGCTACTGATCCGGAGTTCCCGGGTTCGAACCCGACCGCGGCGGCTGCGTTTTTATGGAGGAAAAACGCTAAGGCGCCCGTGTGCTGTGCGATGTCAGTGCACGTTAAAGATCCCCAGGTGGTCGAAATTATTCCGGAGACCTCCACTACGGCACCTCTTTCTTTCTTTCTTCTTCACCTCTCCTTTATCCCTTCCCTTACGGCGCGGTTCAGGTGTCCGCCGATATATGAGACAGATACTGCGCCATTTCCTTTCCCCAAAAATCAGTTGTTATTATTATTATTATACCTTGCACTTTCACAGGTAGTACGGCAGTACAGGAAAAGCGGGACCGACATGGATTCAACCTGTGACATGACCCTCAACTGACACCGCAAGACGCCCAAAGGAACGAGCAACCAGCTGCTGCTGTTTCAAGAATTTCGACCAGACCATCATCTGGCTACACTGAGAGCCAGCCAGCGTTTCAAGATAAAAGGAACCGCCTTCCCGGACCCTTCTGCAGTCGGCAGCGATGCGCTGGGCACACCACTGATACCTTGCACTTTCACAGGTAGTACGTCTCTTCATATTACTGTAATTTTTCAATCACATTTGGCCGCCGACTGCTCACCTTGCTGTTCTGTTATATGCTCTTATGATGGATAGCTGCATTGCTTGTCAAGTTGTATTACCAAGTGATGGGCGGATTATGAAGTGCTCAGACTGCCAACACTCATATCACTTAGGGCAGGGCTGCTCGGGAATAGCACCCAACACATTTAACACAATGGGCCCAGCCAAACGCGAAGCATGGGTCTGTAAAACATGCAGAACTTCCAGAAAGCGCAGTGGTTTTTCATCGCAGCCAGACGATGTCATTGTGAAAGATAGCACTCAAGCAATTTCAGCCTTGATAGAAGAGATAAGAGAAATAAAAAGAAATGTTGAATCGCTGCCAGCGCTAGTGGTGAAGGTAGATTCTTTGCTACTTCTGAAAACAGAAATCCTGAACCTGACTAAAACAGTGGGAGAGCTTGAAGAATCAGCTAACTTTTTGTCAAAAGAATGCGACTCATTTCGAGTACAGTTAAAGGCGAGCCAGGAATCCGCATGTGCTCGGGACAAAGAAATGCAGGCATTGCGTGAGACTGTGAACAAGCAGAACGCGCAGGTACAGAGTTTGCTCAAAGAACAAAACGATGCAGAGCAATACAGCCGTAATGCTAACCTTGAGATATATGGTTTGCCAGTCATTCCAAATGAAAACCTGCTTGATAGGCTACAGAACGTGGCGGAAAAACTGCAGCTGGAAGACTTTTTCCGTGACGACATTGTCGCTGTACATCGCCTTCCGGCCAAGAAAGACAGCGTTCCGATCATCCTGGTGCGCTTCACTAACGTAGCAACCAGAGAAAGATGGTTTAACGCTCGAAGCAAACTCATGGTCTTGTATGAATCAAAGGTGCTGGAAAAGATCTTTTTTAATGACAACCTAACGAAAATGAACCGTGAACTGTTCTGGAAGGCCAGGAAGGTAGGAAAAGAAAAGGAGTACAAATTTGTGTGGGCAAGAGGAGGCAAAATCTTATCCGAGTAGTCTGTGAAGCAGACCTAGATCTAATACAATGAACGGCGCTCCATCAGCTACGCTAAGTTTTCCTGACTTTGAATCATTTAAGCAGGACTTCGGTTCAAACTCTGGTACAGAATTTACTCTGATAAATGTTAATATACGTAGCTTGCGCAAATACTGGGACGAGTTTAGAACTATTGCAGAAGGTGCCATTGATTTTATAGATACTTTTATGCTAACAGAAATTAATGTTCCAGATTCCTGCCTAGATTTGTTTACCCTGAAGGGCTACCAACCAATGTTTGCGACTCGTTTTTCACGTAGAGGGGGTGGAATCGCTGTTTTCGCCCGGGACACGTTTAATATATCTAGAATGGATATATCATTTTCACATGCCGAATGCCTAGCTTTGGAACTATGCTCCAAGTTAACGTCTCTTATGTTGCTGGCAATTTACCGGCCACCATCAAACAGCATCAGCCGTTTTCTTCTAGAACTGGAAATAATCTTGCAGGCTAATAACACAATAGATCAACTCTGCATAGCAGGTGATTTAAACATAGATACGCTATGTCACACTAAAACGGTTGTGGCAGATTATCTAGCTGTTCTTTCAACGTTTGGCATAGAAAATGTTATTAACGCACCGTCTCGCGAAGAACCGCTGGGTGGTAGATTGGTCCAGTCGTGTCTTGATCACATAGACGTACGTGCTCCTAACTGCGATCTGTCGTCAGCTGTCATTAATCAACGTTTAGCCGATCATTACTTTCCTGTTTGTCGTTTCTTTGACCGTACTACTAATAAGAATCCAGGGCGCTCAACTTATGACACTGCAAAAAATAACGTGCACGTTGCTATAGTGGATCAGCGCAAATTAGATAATCTAATTGGAAACTTTGACTGGCAGGCATTATATAGGTCTAATCCCCCGGACTTAGTTTATTCTCGGTTCTGCCAGCAATTAAACAAGTTAGAACAGGCATGTAAGCGGATCATCCGCAAAAAACAAAGACGTAATCATGTCTGGTTTAATGATACTATTATGCAGGCAATTTCACATAGGGATTGGTTATGGAAACGTCGTAAACGCTCCCCTAAAAATATTGAACTACAAATCGAATATAGGACCGCAAGAAATAAGGTTGTTGCGCTTATTCGTTCCGCTAAACGTCAGTATTACCGTGAACAGTTTAAGCGAGCAGCCAGAAACCCCGCCAAAACATGGTCACTGATTAATCATATCAGAGGCGTTAACAGAAATGAGTCTTCTTTTCAAGAAATATTTGCATGCAATCTTCAGGAAACCGCAGAATTATTCAACGAACACTTCGCACGTGTGTCTCGCTCAAAATCATCCTTGCCACAAAACAGCTGTTCCTTGACGCGTACCATAGCGGCGTCCGCCTATTTACCGAAGATGTCGTCAGTAGACCTTGCGCGCATAATCTTCAATTTCAAACGGAATAAACCACCGGGCCTTGATGGTATTACTGTGGCCCTGCTTCAGAGAAATTTTGAAGTTCTGGAGAATATTCTTCTTTTTATCCTTAACGGATTCTTAGAGACTGGTATGATACCAAGTACGCTAAAAACAGCGATTGTGAGGCCGGTATACAAGGGTGGCAAGAGAGAGAACCTTGAAAATTACCGACCAATTTCGATTTTGCCAATACTTTCACAAATTTTAGAAAAATTTATGCTAGAGTGCATGTCATCATTTTCGAAAAAATTTTCTGTTCTATCTGACCGGCAGTTCGGATTCATAGAAGGCCGTGGAACGATTTCACTGCTCGAAGAATTCTCGGACGAGTTATACGCGGCTTTTGAACACAATCTGTTTGCTTGCTGCCTGTTTCTAGATATTGCCAAGGCTTTCGACACAGTAAATCACGAAATATTGTTGTGAAAATTGTACCTGTACGGATTTAGAGGTCCATTTCATGAACTGTTGAAAAGTTACTTACAAGATCGCTCACAAGTCGTAGCCCTCGATAACAACACAGTCATTAGCAGCCGTCAGATACTGAAAGCGGGCGTTCCCCAGGGATCTATTTTATCGCCATTACTTTTCAATCTATTTATAAATGACTTCGCATCAACAGTGTTTAATGCCTTGGTCTTTCAATACGCCGATGACACAGTTTTACTTTCAAAGCACATTTCCTACAAACATGCTGTTGCTTTACTGCAAGAAAACATCTGTAATGCGATGAACTGGTTTTCTCTGAATGGCCTTTTGATAAACCAGCAAAAAACGAAATTAGTCTGCTTTAGAAACCCCTTGAAGACAACTGTACTGAATGAATCCATCATTTTACACTGCCATAATGATAAAGACTGTCATTGTTCTCCAGTTGAAAGTGTCCATTGCATAAAATATCTGGGTGTTTACTTTGATGATGACCTCACGTGGAACAGTCACTTGGCACACATTTGTAGCAAATTGCGTAGCACTGCCTGGTTACTGTTTACTGTTAAATCTTTCATACCATTATCGGTAAAAAAGACAATCATGCACGCTCTAGCATACAGTGTTCTGAGATACGGCATCACACTGTTCGCGCACTGCTCTCAAAAGTGGCATGACCGTGTAGACACGCTCTTAAAAAGTATGTTGAAAAGTACCGCATATGCACATTCCTTTCCACCTTCAGATAACTTATTTAATATCCTTGGTCTTCCTTCCTTTGACCGCTTATATAAACAAACCGTTGTTCTCCGACACTTCTGGAATCCTGCGTTCAAGACAAATTCAGTTGTGGCCAGAACGCTACGTAAAGGCCAACGCTTTAAGGTCCATAGATACGTGACCAGATACGGCAAAGCAAGACGCTGTGTATACGTCCCTACATTATTCAATAGCCTTCCTGATGATGTGTTATCCGCTACTTCTAAGGCAACTATTAAACGCATGATTAAAACTCTGTGAAAAGCGTTTGTGCCAGAAAACAAATGACACTTGAGATTTGTAGTTTTTTTTTCTTTTCTCTTCATAATATGTATTCAGTGTGTGTACTGTATTATGTGACTTGTATTGCCATCACTTTTCGCTCGCCGATGTTGCCGGGCCTAGTCCTGCAAGCCTCCTGTTGGCTTTGACAGGCCCGATTCTGTATGTATTTCAATATGATGTGGCAATAAATTATTATTATTATTATTATTATTATTATTATTATTATTATTATTATTATTATTATTATTATTATTATTATTATTATTATTATTATTATTATTATTATTATTAGCTCAATAAATGTTCTTTCTTCCTTCTCCTTCATAATTTTACAGTCAATGCTGTTACAGCCACCATGCTTTTTAAAGGCAAAGCAAAAATAAAACACAAGATGAACGAAAGTCCGAGCAAGGAGGTTCCTCCACACACAAGTAGCTCCGTGAAATCTTGCACATTTACAACCATAAGGCCGTTTTCTTCTTATCATTCGAAGCTTGAGGGCCTAACCAGACACCGGCAAGTAAAAACAGGAATCCCAAAATCCCTTTCGACGTCACACTACCACATATTTTCATGAATTATGACGAATTTAAACCCGAATTCTGTCAAACTATCTGTCTGAAAGACGCAGACTGTTAAAATGTATATCAGAGCATATTCAGTGAAGAGCTTAATTATCATTAATTAAATAAGCCTTAAATCTCAAACTGCAGACAATGTTGGGGTGTGCTGTCACAAAAGGAAATCACTCGGAGCCATTCGGAGTACACTAAAAGCTAGTGAGAATCCGCTCAGGGCCGCTCCGAGCCACTCCGAACCAATGAGCCTGCGGAGAGTGCGCGGCATAGCCTGTCTTACTGCAATCTTCGCTTCGTCCGGAAGCCTTTTCAAACCAGAGCCAACTACGAGACGAGATGCCACAACACGTCACAAGAGGCTTGCGTCGGTTGCTCAACGGAAGCGGCGACATTGTCAGAATCCTCCTGTAAATGAACGGGACCTAGCAGTGTCGTTCCACAGCGAATCCGAAGTTCGCTGAGCGTATGCAACGGAAGTGCCAGGTAGACCCCAAGCTGCGACCCCAAGCGCAAGGCTCTGCGATATCCTCCCGCCCGGCCTACTGCGCCGACTCGTCTGCCCTGCCTTGGGCTGCCGGCCATGTGATGAGCTGCGCGCGGCTGTCTTGGCGGACTTCCGCGCCTGCTCTGTGCCGCTGCCACTCTACGACGCTGCAGACCCGCTTTCGCCGCCGCCAGCAGCTGGCCCAGCACCAGCCTCTGCTCGCCCACGCAGCCTTTGTCAGACCCCTGCCCGCCTCGGCAGCCCCTCGCCGCCTCCCTGCCACTCCTGCCTTGCATCTCCGGCCTGGCCGTTCCTCTCCACGGCACACCCGGTGGGCTCAACTCGTGCTTGGCCGCACGTCCTGCTCCCACAAGTGCCAACTGCGCTTCTATAGACGTGCGTCTTTGCACTTCGTTTCCGCCCGCGATCACGTCTGGCCTGTCCCCACCACATCGCCCTTCGCTGACGTCGTTGACATCGGCTCCTGACCCCGAGGAACGCACTGTAGCAGCATGCGTGTCGCGTTTTTCGGTATCCCCGTCTGCCTCGTCACAGCTGCCAACAGCTCAACAGGGCTCCGTAGCGACGTCGACGCCGCGAGCAGCTGTTGCTACAGAGCTCTCGGCGAAACCCAAGCTTGCTCGCCCCACCCCCAGCGCCTCCACAGGTTCGCAATGAAGCAAAGATCACACGAAACAGGATGAGCAGGCCAATCTGGTGACAGAAGTACCAAGCACGGCGTTTGTCACCCGCCTTACTTTGCCTGCAAATGACCCTGAACTGGTACCAGCGCCCATCCTCCAGCCAACTAAGGCCTCTTATGTTTGTTCTTCTTGCTCCCCTGGGGTGTTAGAATCGTCACAGACACCTGACACCACTGGCTGCGTGGCCGCCCAACGCAAGTTTGATGAGAGCCTACAGCACACAACATCTCGTCCACAGGAGATTCCGGTTGCCCTCACGCTACATCTTCACCTGCCGCCGTCTACCAAGCCAGTGGACGTTTCTCCGATTTTTGTTGCGGTGCTGAGGGCGCCTCAAATTGCCGCTACCTCGCTGGCGTTCCCAGTCATTACCTGCTCTGCGCCAGTGGCAAGGTCGCCGATCGTGCATCAGCCCGTTGCGTCCAAGTCAATCCGTACACGCCTGGTTGTGCGCGTTTCGCAGAAGCCACATGCAGTCCACCACAGCCCTTTCTCCGCCTCGCACTTCGCTGCGCCTCCCGGAGCCGCCCGTCTCGTCATACGGCAGCTCGGACCGGCAACAGTTGCACGACTCTCGGGACCCCCGACAGACCTCCCAACCTCTGTTGCGCCGTATCTCGTGCGCGAGTGGGCAGCTGCTGCACCAGAACCTCTGGCTCTGGGTCTACCTATCAGGTTGTCTCATCTTCTTTACCTGCCCCTAAGCGTCCAAACGAAGCCACCCGAAAGCTCGGCCAAAACGCCACAGCCAGGGTCGCCCGCCTGAGCCTGGTCTTCGGACTCCGGACGCCCTGTACGGACCTTTTTACACATACCGACTACTCGAATAGGGGGGGGGGGGAGCCCTGTAGCGTCCCACGCGGCCGGCAGTTGCGAAATGCCGAAGAAGCCGAAGTTTCCCCAGCACGTGCTAGAGAGGAGGCTTGGAAACTTGGCCAGGGCCGGACCGCCGCCGCTCCACTGCTGTCTCTTCTTCGGCAGCCCTCAATAAATGTGGCCGCGGTTGCCTTCCTGGCCGACCTCCACAAATGCATCAGTTGGTAAAGTGTTTTTGCGATGGCAGTCCTTCCGTACATTCACATTCAGTTTAACCAGATGCAATTTATTGTTTTCCTTGCAGCTACATTTTAGTTAGGCATCAGCGCACGTTGAGTTGTTCCTTTACTGTACAGGGAAGGAATTTTCATCTTCCAGGTATTGGCCATGGAGTCAGCCACCTCGTTCCCTGCCACACCAGCACGACTTGGAACTCAGCAGAAGTGCACGCAGTAACTGCGTATCGCAACTTGATGATGTTGTTGGAGGATATACAGTAAAGACTGATCTTACTTGTTTGTTTTGTAATAATTGCGGTCATGGGGCTCTTCGGGTCGGTGTAAATTACCGCCGTGTTAGTGCACAGCAGCTGCACTAACACGGTCATGTGTTTTGGAGCCATATGTGCTGAAAGCTGGAATATCACAGCATTTTTTTCAATGAGTTGCTTCAACGTTCCTCAAGCTATTGCTAAATGAACGCCGACAGGTTGCGTGGCCGTTGGTGTGGGTTGTTTCACTATACATTGCTTTAAGAATACCGTAGACACGCAAGCCTCAAAAATTTACGGGCGACCATAACTTGATGCTCTGGGTTTCAGCGGCAGCTATATAGCTGTTTATGCTGAAGAATAAGATATATACCCTCACTTATTCACTCGACGAGGAAGCGACCACTCTTTTATGAGGGAAAGTTTTCGTCATTCAAAATATTTCACCCACATTGCATGCAAATACCAGTAGATTGTTCAAGTTAAACAAAAACGCGCCCGTAGGCAACAATGTGAGTGGCCTTGTCTCCGCCCGGAAAGTTTAGGTTCTCATGCAAGAAACTGGGGATAGCTTCGTTGTTTGCGTTTTGTCTCGGTTTACTTGGCAGAGTCAAGATCTTATCTTACCTGTGTTTGATTGAGATTCGCGTGTGAGCACTTCTGGACATAAAAAATGTTGGCGATTACACTTTCGATCGCGCTGACGACGATAGTATTGTTACGCATCTTTTGATCTCGTAGATGACAAGGTCACATGAATTTTTTAACCCAGTACTGCTAAGCGTTCTTTGAAGATACGATGTGAACATGATATCGTTCCTCCTGCCGATAGAGGCCGTATTTTTGTTATTTTGCCAGGTCTTATTTATATTTTGGATGTCATAACAGCGAGTCCCTGCCACAATTTCATCCTCAAAGCCTGAGCCGCACTCATGCCGAGAGCTGACAACGTACGATGGGATCATCCAGGACGTTTTATTAGCAGCTGCGTGTGTAAAACACAATTGACGCGCAACAAAAGCTGACGAGCCGCAGATCACAGTTGAGGAAGCCAAGGCTTGACCCGGTCCCCAGTGGCGCCACCTTTTGTACACAGTACAACTCTTTTCTTTAAACAGTCTACGAACCCGACCGCGGCGACTGCGTTTTTATGGAGGAAAAACGCTAAGGCGCCCGTGTGCTGTGCGATGTCAGTGCACGTTAAAGATCCCCAGGTGGTCGAAATTATTCCGGAGCCCTCCACTACGGCACCTCTTTATTCCTTTCTTCTTTCACTCCCTCCTTTATCCCTTCCCTTACGGCGCGGTTCAGGTGTCCAAAGATATATGAGGCAGATACTGTGCCATTTTTCTTTCCCCCCAAAACCAATTATTTATTTATTTATTTATTTATTCACCCAGCTCAGTAGTTAGGCCACAGCCAAGTGCAGGGGAAGACAGAGCCAGTGAGAAATACATAGCTGTCATAGGAATCAGAGCGGACGCACATGAAGATACCGAACTCAGGGCCAAGAGCAAGAGTTCGTGTTTCAAAAATGACATCGCAGGCTTTAATCATGGCAGCGTGCGTACCAGGCGTCCTTTCGAGCTCGGCACACATTGTTTCGCTGAAAACATACCTGCTTCTGATATCTAAAAGTCTCCTTCCTAAAGTGTCCGGGGCGCGTACACTGCAGGATACGGCCCTTCTGTCGCGGCCGTCACGTGTGAGTGCAGGTGCACATGCGCGCCGGAGCCATGCAGTCAGCATCCAGAAGTAGCAGCAGACCAGGCAAGTTATACGCCGGGCAACGCGCGGGTGGTTGGCGCAGGCTAGAATGAACGGGATTAGCGCAATACATGCAGCGAGCGCGAGGTTTTGCTCCATGAAAAGTCATATATCAACAGGCATACCTTTTTTTGTACACAGTCATGGCAGCGCACTGCTTGTCTTGTCTAGAAAATTATCAGTTAAGGTAGGAGTGTAATGTTGCACTCTAGTATGTGCTGCATTCATTGATAGGCGAGCATGGACTCTTTACTCATCAAAGCATAAGGCATAGCTTTCCTCTGGCTTCAAGTGGTGGCTAGCGCCAGAGCATCACAACCTGACCATCTGCCACCACACTCAAACCATCCTGTAAGCCATGAGACCAGCCAACTTCGTATCCCTCTGGTTGACCTATTACCAGTCTACCTGAGTTCGGGAACATACTAGAGCACACATCACAGCGTAAAGACGCTTCAACGTCTGTATCATGAGCTTTAGTAAGGCTTTAGTAAGGAAAAATGCATAAGCCTGCATGCGCACTACGTGCCATTGTGTCCGAAAGAGATACGCGGAAAAAAGTTGTGAGTTGCGCTTCTTTTCTGCGATCTTTTTCCTGTGATCGTCTATTTAGCGCACCGCCTATCAAAAAAAAAACATCATGAGCCTGCCACCGACATGGAAGTCTATCATGCTGCAGCAGCCCTGAGTGACGCCAATAGGATCACCGGACATTTGCGTTGGCAGCCGCGTGTGTATAACGCACCTGACGTGCAACAAAAGCTGACGAGCAGCAAATTGCAGTTGACGAAGCCAAAGCTTGGCCCGGTCTACAGTGGCGCAACCTTTTGTGTCCAATAGAATTTCTTCAAACGGTCTACCAGCCACCCACCTAAGTAACTAGGCCTCGAACGGTCGCTGGCGAATACATCTACAGGGCCTACTGGAGCACGCACCACAGCGAAAAGATGCTTTTAAGTCTATATCACGAGCGTGCCACCGACATGTACCTCAATATCGTGCTGCAGCAGGCCTGAGTGCCAACTATCCATCATTCCCCAGGCGTGGACCCCCAATAATGGTTGAACAAACCTGAGCGCAAAGCGCTGTTCTAAAATTCGGTTGATGCGACGACTACCAGGGTTGTCTTTTTTATTCTTGAAATCCCTGGAACAGACGTTGAGCAACCAAACTCCTTTTGAAGTGGGACTCAATTATACGTGAAGTGCTGGATACATTCAGTAGTGTCGTGCGGAAGGAAATGTCATACCTTCCATTACATTCACGCATTCAGCGCCCGAACGAGAATATATCTTGATATATCGAAGAAATTGTGAGCCTGTTCAGACGCGTCAGTGACAATTTCATAATGCGAGGCTTGAAAGAGCAGCTTTTCGTGGAGAACAGAAGTGTCTAAAATCTTCACCGCTTGCATGTCGGATCGCAAACTTACAAATGCATCACAGCGTTTCCAACAGCCCCCCAAGCGGCGCCTAAATTTGAAGACACCTAGTCTGACAATATCAGAAAGGGCGGCCGCGGTAGCCTTCAAGGGGAGGTACTTTCCTCTTTCCTTTTTTACGTCGCCCTCCACAGGTTGCCAGAACCACTCATTAAGGGGACTCTAGCACAGCCCCTATGCCGACAATGTCATGCCAAGTGCGGAAGCGAGCAAATGAAAGGAACCGGTAGGATCCGCATCCTAGGAATGTTATTTCGAGGAAATGGTCACAATAGTGACATGATCAACAAGTTGAACAGTATCACGCACCAAACATCTCGCCTCATCAAACGGGTGTCTAACAAGCACTACCAGATGCCTAACAGGTACTGCTCCTCCATAAGCATTTGAAAGAAGCTAATTGCTGTGAAAATGATCCACAATACGGTGAATAAACTTATAGAGGGTCCCCTCTATTCTAAATACATTCGTCTACTCACACCGACAATGGTATGGTACATGTTTGCTGCCGTTGGAATACATCACGAGAACGCAACGCATCCGAATACAAATATTTCCAGCGAAATTCGTAAGAAATGTCTGGCTCATCCGTTGCCAAGGATTATGCACTCCTAATACCACGAAGCACGTCGCCAAAAACGCAGCAAATACAGTCATTAACGCTACCGCAAAGACCCTACTGTGGTGTACACGGACGCGGAGGATCACGCCGTGAAACAGGCGATGTCGGCAGTCGTCACAGATGTACAAGGGTTCATTCTCAGCCGTGGCATGGTGAAAACCACTAATATCGAAACAGCCGAGGAGGCGGCTTTAGCCCTTACCTCCACCCTACCTCGAACTATTTATTACAGTCATCGCGCACTCCAAACGACCCGTTCAGAATTACGTCCGCGGCCATAAGACACCCCATATTGCCAGCATCCTTCGAGACCTCAGCCTCTAAGACACAGAAATCAGGATGGCATGTAAAAGAAATAAGAATAATATTGCCCAGCCCGCAATCACTTACTGCCCAATAGGCTTACACGCAGGCAGTATTCCTTGGTCACCCGCTCAAGCCTCCCTACCAAGCTACGATCCAGCCCACACCACCACCCAAGAGCTTGCGTATTGTGAAAAGTGTGGAGGAGATGTGAGTAAATTTTATGTGTACTGACCACATAGCCAGGAACTTGCTCATAAACAATATTCCCCCGGCCACAAAACCATAACTGAAACCCTTGAACACACCATAGGCAATTACAGACAAATATATTTAACCGCATTCCAGGATTTACCCGCAAACATACCCAGGCAGGCACACAGGCAGATTCAAATTCTACCCACAGCCAGCCAACCTCACACGTATGATGAGGCAATTCGGCGAGGTGGCGCATTGGTAATGGCGCTTGGCTGCTGACCCGAAAATCCGTGTGTTCGATGCAGACAAAAAGGTGTAGACCCGTGTACTATGCCATATCAGTGGACGTCAAAGAACTCCAGGTGGGAGACATTATCTGGAGCCCTCCACTATACACCGTTCATCGTATTCTGAGTCTCTAGGGTTAATTAAACCGCTAAGACCGATCCATGATTTGTGATGTGGGGTTGCTTAAATATTCCAAAAGACACAGCAAAATTCAAACTATGGAGCAGTTTGAGGCAGTCATGCACAGCGCAGATCCAGCCGCCCAAGTGGCGGCATGTAAGTAGACTGCGCAGGCCTTCAGCGCCCAAGGGCTCCTGTGACCCGTCTACCTCATCTAGTCAGCCCTTCCCTTTATATCTGAGTCTAAAGGAAGTCTTTAAAAACAACAACGATCGAGAGGACTCTGGACGTCAGTACCCGCCAGTACCATCGACTATTCCAAATCGTCTCGGCAAGCCACACGGAAGGTTTACCTGGAAGTGGTGTAAACATGCGGGAGGTCACCCGCAATATAGTTCGTGAAGAGCACCGTCGGATGCTACCATCCTCGCGGCAGCCTCAAACATCGACACCACGGAAGTCGTCCGCGAAGAGGTGCATAACGCATTCAACCCCCACCATCGACGATTTCAACACAGAAAGCACAGTCCAGAGCACACGCTGACGCACTGAGCAGTCCTGTACACCGCCGAGATGGAAGACGCACCCTCTTAAACAAACCTGCTGCGTGCCAGAACACCGCCCACTAACTCCCGCCAGCACATGTTAAGAGCGGTGTTCAAGTCCTTAGAAGTGCGACTCGTCGAGAAACCACGACAACCGTTCCCTTTGCCTTCAATGCATCAAAGCCGGACATATTTTTCAACGCTGACTATACAACCGTGTGAGCCTCCTTGGTTTCTCCTTCAAAGCACAACGACCCCAACCCGAACAGCGATCGAGAGAAATCGAAGACCCCTTGCGCTGTGCCGAGTACTAGACCAGCATTCTACAACGTCACCATCGCCGCCATTCACACACTTCGAAGCGTCAGGGCATCTACACAGCGCCGTGCGCGGACGATCCCCAGACCTTGTAGAGGAAACTCAAGAGCAACCTTTGCAGGTCAGGCTACTTCGCGATGAAGCGACGACCACCCTCTACTACTCCAAGTTAACGCCATTTGGACACAATATTGGCTGTCCTCCGGTCGCAGATTTCTCTGATACAACTAGATGATAATATCGTCTGTTCCTCGATGATTTCAAAAGATGTGCAACCGTACTGGAGGCTTTTTAAGCCGTGAGGGCTAACTATGAGTCCAGAGAAGTGTTTCGGTTACGAGGAGCTGCTATTTTTTGGCGACTTCTTAAAAAAGGATGGAGTATGCTCAGACCCGCAGGAAGCAGCTGTTCTCGCGAAGTTACCGTGTTTACTCGATTCTTATGCAGAATTGATAGTAATGCCCACGTATTTTTGCACTTAGAAAAAGTGCGATCAGCAACCTAGAGATGTTATTCTAGCATAACACACACAACGATGACAGAGCCTTAGAGCCACTGCCCAATATGTGGAGAGACTAATGAAAAGGGTGGCCCACAAACACACAGGCATGTAAAACCAATATTTCAGTAGAGTCACACAGGCCTTTATTATTAGCAGAACCAATACTGGATGCCATATTGCCTACTGAGACGGGCGGATAACGAGGCCATCAACAGCATATAAGAACGGCATGCAAAGCAGCAACATGCCTCCCTGAATACACTAAAATTGAAGAGTTGCTCAAACTCTGAATTTCGGATACCTTGGATGAGCTCATAAAGGCCCACAAAAGAGCCCGAAAAAGGCTCTCCAGGACAAATACTGGTACATCAACATTCATAAGGCTTTATCTGACCCCAAGCTTCCAGTCGGACTAAAGAGTACAAATTCTGCATCGAATCAGACACTACATAAAAATAAAACCCATCCCGAAAAAATCCAACAAGGACGGTGAATTGGTTCAAGAGCGGCCAAGGTGAGAACCACAGATAATTAATATCAAGGGGATCCTGCAGTAGCATATTTAGATGCCACAAAAGTTATTAAAAAAGACTGCTGTTCATATGTGGTTTGCGGCTCAGAGCTCAGGTCCTTGGCCCTTGTCTACAGTGGGGGTCAACTCAACCACATTGGCAGTAGATGTTGCAATAGCATTTGTCAGAATCATCAATGAATAAAAAAGTACCATATCGAATTAGAACAAGGGTTCCATGAGGGCGGCAGTCGCCAAAATTATGGGAGGTTGCAACAAAAGTAGCGTTGCTGAGATCATGTGGCTGTCTGCACACTCTGGAAGCTCAGGCAATGAGGAGGCGGATAGGCTGGCTTGAAGCCTAACAAACCGGTCTACCTCTAACCGAAACTACACCAAAATCTCGTCCAATAAACGCTGCGGCCAATTGCTGCAGTGCTGCGTGTCTGGCTGCCACAATGTTATCAGTGCTAATGAATGCAGCACACATCTCTATCTCAAAACCGCCACGTACCTCAAAGCACGATTGAGGCGTCCACCCACACAGGAAGCCAGTTGTGTGCCCTTCCTTTCCTCTAAATCATCGGAGTCCAGACCATTGCCAACGCCAACACAGAGGCTGTCTATAGCTTCCGTGCCGCGATCCGGTCACAATGTTGCCAATGCCAACGCATGCAGCGCACACCTGTCAATACCGCCACGTAGCTTAAAGCGCGACTGAGGTGCTCACTTTCCAATGGGCCAGTGATGCGCCTTTGCTTAACTTTCGGATCTCCCGCTCTTTATCGATTTCGGCACAGCTGTGTATCGGCGAAGACACATGGTTCTCCTCCGTTCAAGTCCATATTAAACACCCGCCGAGCAAGCTAAGGAAGGGAGTAGTAAAGCTTTACCTTCAAAAACCCTTCATTGCATATGCGTAGCGCACCCGCCTCCCACAGAAATGAGCCTGGCTTCGAACTGCAATGCCGCAATGCCCATATTTCTAGGATACGGATTGTTTGAAAGAGAGGTAAACACACCCAAAAACTTATTTGAGTAGTTAACATTTGTTCACTGTTTCTGTCTTTTGCTTGCAACGTATTTCGATAAAGTGATGCCCATCGCAGTTGCTCATTGCGTTTGCTTATGTGGGCTGGTGCTCAGCAGTCTCTGCCCTTTCACTTTCAGCTAAAAAGCTCCGAGCATGAGGTAATATGTTGCACATGTCAATGACCAAACTTTGCCTTGAGAATGAGGCCCTCAGGAACTGCAGCAGGGACCGTGAATCGTTTGCGCTTGCGATACCTACTGTGCCAAACAACCATGCAGAAAACATTCATACATCTTTTAGGGAAATGCACTTGAACGCACCTATTGCTGACCGCATGGACTGCTTGCTACCGAAAGAATATATGCCACCAAAGCTAGGCAATGTCAACAGCGCGGCACTGGCAGTCCAGCCGAAGCCGGCCAAATTTATGAACAGTGCGACAGGCAGCGCGAAAGCCGAACGGTTGGAGGTAGCTCCGTCCACACGTGTGCGCAATGCACACCCACAAGGACGTCAAAATTAGAGTGTGGATTGACAAAACAGGATCATGAGGCGCTCGAAGCTGCCGCACTATCAAAAGACTAACGATAGGTTAGAAAGGACAGGCAAATGCCGAAGCGGGAAAAAATTTTATCAGGCAGCCGTTAGCATCGCGGCCAAAGAACGCCACCGTGAAGTTATCGGCAACGACGATACACCTTGCCCACTCCCCTTTCTAGACGAAATGAGACCGTCTACCAAGCGAAGGCAACACAGCGCCGGCGGGCGTGAAGGCTCCTGCTTACCTCTACATGTCTTAATTCGTGTGCATCTGTATGCCTCAAAGATACTGCATGCCAGGAGCAATTAAGCCCACAAAGGAGCCGAAGCAAGCCAATTAGGTGAGAAAATAAGGAATCAGATACTTAAAGGCGCCCAAGACACTAGATCAGTGTATTGTTTTTCCTCCGGGTTGCATAGAATGAGTTATAATGCGCTATTAGCCTCAGTCGTACCACGTATACTCCGGTTTTTCAATATTTTAACTAGCCCGCAAAAAAAAATTCATGGCACTGAAGGTGTCACCATACAGTGGCAGTTTTTAGCAGTGAATATGACATCACTTAGTGGGAGCTTGATAATTGAACAAACAGCGAATATACTAGAAATTGGATTAATAACTAACAATACGTTTATCAAGTTTTTATGTTTTATATTACATCAACAAAACCAACTTGTTTGTCTTAGATAAAAGCGCTGTAAAGGAAGTAAAACAAAAATACACCACCAGAGGCTCTGGCTACTTTTTGCATCGAAGGACGTTGCGCCTCTTTGTAAACATCCTACGACCTAGCGCACAACACTTATGGCTACTCTTTATGTATCTGAGAACGGCTTTGCGGAATCGATCCGATCGAGCCATTGCACTCTATAAGCGTTCGTTTCGGTCCAAGGAAGGATGCAAAGAAAAAAGCCGTTCGTTCACATTTAGCAGGGCGGATCGTCAGCTTGAGGAGGATCACCGGGCGGCGGTGCCAAATGGCGCCACGTTCCCATCAACAGCGCGCGCTCCTTGCTCGAAGTGACCAATCAGTGCGCTAGGAGCGACGGGCCATGGTAGGCGGTAAGCAGTAGCCCTACGCGCTATGCTAAATGTTTCTGATATCTTGCGCAGGCCGTCACACTGTCGAAGTGTCTCGCGCTCGAATTCGAATCCAGTTCCGATCAATAAGTCAGCGAATGTCACTCATCAGTGTTCTCTTCTGCGCCGTCGACATGACGATGAAGCATCGCTGGGTCAGCTGGCCGTTCACATGGTTGTTGTAACCAAGCGAACGGCGCTGCCAGCTCTGGCAAGAACGAGTTACAGAGAACAGGCAACCATGGAGTGCAAACTTCTGTGACGTGCTCCGATAGGCTGTTTTGACTGGTCGCCCTAAGTGTCGTCATTGGGAGAGTGAAATGAGAATGAGAAGCTGCGCGAAAATCGATTTGAGGGCAGCATTTTGTTTGCTTCTATTTTGAAACTTCTTCATTGAATAACTTCCGTTCTTATGCATCGATTCTTGTCATTCTTTTTGAGTCAGCATCTGTGTGACATATATGAGCTATCTGAAGTGCTGCCCGCATGCGTTAAATCAGTGTTTCGCAGCCCCTTTAATAGGGACGTGCTCCTGTGTGCATTTATGTGGGTATGCTAAAGGTGTGTGATAATGCTGCTAAGTTTTAGTCTGTTGTGTTCATGATCTGACCATTGTGTGAATTTGTAACATGTATACAGAAGAACCAAGGCCACACCTTCACGTGGGAAGATGCGCTTCTCACTTCACGAAAGAGGCAAAAATCAGGTACCAATTCTATCATTCCCGAGCTCCGGACTTCCAAGAAGCAGCCGTACACTACAGGACTGCCCATCGGGTCGCGGCAGTCTAATCAGTTCCGCAGATGACGGTGGCCCAATATTGCGACGAAAATCGACAGAATCCCTGGCAACCGTGGAGGACAGGTAGAGCCTGCATGTCGATCACATTCGGCCCAAGGAAGCGCCTTTAAACAGCGGATGATCATCCAGTGCGCAGGTAGTAAGATAGTGCAGCGGGAATCGCCCCTACAGTGCATTCCGCACGTAGCTGACGCCATCTGCGACCAACTAAAAAGAGCGACGAGGTTGGTTATCTGTTATGAAAGATTATAAATCAAGTTCAGCAAGTATGCACATCTCCGCCATGGCCATAATATCAGTGATAATGCCACTTCCTCATTGAAACTGCTCTCGCAGAGTGCATAGATACTTCGGCGATATATGGAGTAGAAGCAACAGTGAGCACGAGGAATACGTTTTTCACCGCTAAAAATATGTTGAAGGGCGCCTATACACTATTCCAAGGAACATTGTAGACTGTTTCATCAGTTTAGCATTCCAACTGGCATCCTGCCAACAGTACGCGATCCATTTTCTCTCGAACTCCTTTATTGTTTGATCCGAAGAACACCAGGTAACGCCACTGCAAGTGGTGTGTGAAGATTGCACTGTTTACTCATTTTGTGAGAGTTTGCAAAGTTGCACGCACATGGTATGTTTATATCCACAGGTTTTTTATACACCAAGCAGCTTCTGTGGCCCTTGTGTAGGATGGCAGAGATCGATTTGTACTCTCCTGTGATTGCATGCACTGTACTCTATCTCCCTGACTCCCTGCAGTGTTCTTATGTGGGATGCCAGCATGCTTGAACATGCGCAGTAAAATGTGATGATCAGCAGCAACATCGCCTACCTCTCAGATATATTGTTTTATTAAAACTAAGCAGTGCAGACGTTGTTTAACTCTTCTTCATCCTGAATACCTAGATGCTAGTAGTGAAGCCTACAGTCATGCCAGCCAGAGACTTAAGTTCTTGGACCTGCAGAGGAGAAATACACTGCAGCTGCATATTAACTTCTCTGAATGGGGCATGTGACCACTATCACTGCACTGCACTTACGCTTTGACACAATATGTAGGTGCCATTTTTATGTAAAAGTTATCAGCACTGAAAATGTCCTCATTTGAAAGCTGATCACGAAGGGCAAGCGTCCGGCGACAATGAAATCTTTTCAAGAATGAGTGACTTTTGCATGCCAAACTTTTATTGGAATGCATTAGATATTACTGTATTGTTGTGTTTTTAAGCTGCTTACAACACTGGCTCAAGCAGCAGCAAAAGATTGAAATGCAAGCTGCGATGTTGTCAAATGAGAGCTGTAAAAGCCCTGTGGGTGACTACCAAGCTGACTCTCTTCACTTGAACTCACTGATTGCAGACTTCAGTGATACATTACTGATTGCCCCAGTTATATCCTGGATGTGATTTCCCATTTTCTAAGCTCAAAAACTGAGCAATCGATTGTCCGATGAATTACTGTTTTCTTCTGATTGATATGTTCATGGGTAATACGATTCCCCGGGGAATACACTCATAATATTGTCAAATAATTAAAATATATGTTTTGCGACGAATAGATGGTTAGTGAAAAGTAGGTCGAGCTTAGGAGGGTCAGACATATGCAGAAGCACTCACGCAAGTCAGCGGCCAAGGCAGCTTGTTTACTGTGCATAGCTGAAATGCAGCGAAACGTTAAGAAAATGGTGGTGGTGCATGCACTTGTCAGCATGCCTAGTGTGGTGGTGCGAGTGGCAGTTGGCCACAGGCGTGACTTTAGCACATTCCGAAATTGCTATGGGGCAAAGCATTCAGAAAAAGACTACGGTGACAACGAAGAGGTTCCAGGTGCTTTACCCTTGCCATTGCCGAACTCAGCAGGTCGTTGTTTCTTTCGCATTAAGGACAACGCAACTGTGGATACAAGTCTACAAGCACAACAAAAGCATTTTCAGACATTGCGCAAAGAAGCGCTGATGTCTTTGTTAGTGAGTGGAAGTGTCGACAAATATCTTTGTATTTGTTGAGTCACATTTTTCAAAATTCTTGGGGTTTTCGATTATACATTGATAATATTGTAGCGGCGCTGGCATCGCCAGCGGCGCTGATGAAGAAGGAGATGAATAGCTCGCTCGCACTGATCAGAACGCTTTCGGCAACCGGCCTGGACAGCAACGTCGACAGCCCGCTCCGCCAGCTCACCAGAGGCGGCTACCGGGACCTCCAATAAATGTGGATCACCTTCCACTTCTGGTGACCCGGACGACAGCCCCGACGCACACAACGCCGCTCCTACCGGCTCTGCGCTCCTGCCTGTCCTATCCCTCTACTTGGTCTAGCCGCTGCAAGCCCGCTGTTCGTACCCGGCCTTCGGCAGTTTTTTCTCACCGTCTGAGAAGAGGAAGACGACGCTGCTCGATCTGTTGTCACCTCAGCTCAGTAATTTTGCCTTGTTTTCTAGTTATTAACTAGGTTATTTCCATCCTTGGAAGACGGCCGCGTCTTTAAGGCGGTACTGTTCCTACGGGAAGGGTACGGCAGCTCCGGCGCCGGTATCCTTAAAGGGACAGCGCCATCCGAAGGAGCCCAGTGGGGCGAAGGCGGCCATGGCATCACATGGCGGGGATCTGCCAGTCATCAGGGACGTCCAGCAGTGCAGTGCGTCATCATCGCTCAGTGGGGACGACTCAACTATCGTCGCCTCTGACGAGGAAGTGGCTGACATGACGGAAATGGACAACGATGGCTTCAAAGTGGTGAGTCATCGGAAGCACCGGACAGTCGGCATCCCAGTGATAGTTCAGCCAAAAGAGAAAGGTGTTGACTTCAGAGAGTGGAACCCTATCAGGCTGTTCGATGATATTAAAGTACTACTGGGATCTGCTCCGACTCGCAGTCGCTTCACAACGCAAGGGGCTCTTCATCTAGATATCTCAACGGAAGAGCAAGTAGACATTCTTCTGCGGTGCTCTCAGATCGGTGTCATACGAGTTCAAGCCCGGTTGCCACACTCCTACATGACTAACACATGTGTTATAAGGGGAGTACCAGTGTGGTATTCGGAAAGTGCCCTTCTTGACTACTTGAAACCGCAAGGAGTTCTGCACGTGCGACGGTTAATGCGCCGGGTGGAGCCTAGAGAACAACAATGGGCAGCGAAGCCTACAAACTCTATTGGGCTAACGTTTGCTCCCAACACCGAGCGCCCTGGAATAACTGACCTTGGTTTCACCAAACATGCAGTCCACGAGTTCGTTGAAACTCCTCCCCGGTGCTTCAGGTGCCAACGCTTTGGACATGTAGCGAGAGTTTGCAACAAAGATCAACGTTGCAAGCGGTATGGTGGTGGCCATGATTACAAAGAGTGCAAGGCAGATTTTGCTTGCGCTAATTGTGGAGGTGACCATCCAGCGAGTTTCAGTGGCTGCACATTCCGTGTAAGCGCCTTACACCGTCGCAAGTCCTTCATTAGTGGCCCCAAACCACAATCCACTGAGAAGCCGATACATGGAAGTGAAGAGTTTCCTGCGCTCGAGTCGGAAGCTCGGGACGTGGTAGCAAGCGGCGTCGCTGCACGACCTGATCCGAGCAAGTCGGCAACGGCCTCCGAGGGTGAGCTGGCTGTTCGATCTGCTTCTGCAAAAAGTGTCCATGTTTCTCAGCGACCAGATCACAGCAAGATTCGACAACATGGAGGACATCCCCTTGCCTTAAAAGAGATGCAGACACCAGCTACCGTGGCCAAGAGTGGGTCCCAATCTCCGTCTTTTGTCAAAGTGGTGCGCCAGTGGGTGCAGCAAAATAAGGAGCTCAAAAGCCGGAATCTCTCCGACCTTCTACGCGTTTTGTTTGATGTCCTGCGTTCATATAGCCAAGCGATGCAGCCTGGCACTTTGAAGAACTTTATACAGCTGGTGCTTTCCTTTGAGACCTTGATCACCGCCTTCGCAGAGAACTTCAACTCCTAGATGGCTAGTTTTCTTCAACCTGTTGCACCTAAAAACCCTAGAAAAGTGCCGTCTATCATGCAATGGAACGGCGCTGGGATTATAAGTCGATTAGCAGAACTAAAATTGTTCTTGAAAGAGACCCGTGTTCTAGTACTGGCCTTCTCGGAGGCTGGCTTGCCAAGCGGGAGGTCTTTGCCGGGATACGTCGCCCACAAGAATTGCAGCATAAAGTCTTTTCCCGCAGGAAGTGCCGCCCTTTACATACGAAGGTAGATTCCTCATGTGGCTTTGAACGTCACCGATCTTTGCACCGACAGTATTGAGGTAGTGGCTGTGAGGATTCGGCTCGCCTTCCGAACTCTGTCCATTGCATCAGTATACGTGTCCCCGCGGAAGAAGGTCGATATGGCTTTGTTCCTCCAGCAACTTTGTGACCGCTGCCCAGCACCCAGAATCATCTGCGGTGACTTCAACGCCCACCACCCTGCCTGGGGTGACAGGAACACAGATCCTCGCGGACGCCAACCTGTAGAAGTCATCGACAGTTTGGACCTGTGCGTGGCCAATGACGGAAGTCCCACTTTCTTTCGGCCTCCAACCTCACCAACATCTATAGACCTAACCTTACATTCACCTGACGTCCGTGTGCAGTGGTCAACTAGAGCTGACCGAATGGGAAGTGATCACTACCCGATATTTGTGTTTACTGCCGACTTCCATCTGCGTGGTCCTAAAATTTGCCATGTTGTTAATTGGGACAAATACAGGGAGCACTTAGCCTGTGTTTCCGGTGATGTGACAGACAAAATGATTTATGCTAAGATGGCTGCTGCCACGGCGCTCAAGCTACCTGATCATTTTCCGACTCCGGATTTAAAACTCAGGAACCTCTGCGCAGCGCGCAGAAGGGCGGAGCGACAACTGTTGCGGAAGAAGGACGACAGAGCCTTGAAGACAACTTTCAACAGGCTCAACTCTGCCATTAGACGTCATGCGAACAAGCTCTGTAGGTGCAAGTGGGCATCCTTTTGTGCTAGTTTGACTGTTTTCTCACCGATAACGAGAATTTGGCGTGTCGTTGGCAGTCTTGCTGGTGGCTCTCGTCCGAGTAAACCTCTCGAGGCGCTTGCATTGCGCACGCAGAAACATCTCGTGTGCTTGGCAGAGGAATTTGCGGATGCATTTGTAAATTCCAGACCAGGCATTCATCCCTGCGCTCTGCCTGCTACGTCTCCGTCTGTTATGGACGCCCCGTTCACACTTCGAGAACTACAGACAGCGCTCAGCAGCCTGCGGCGTCGCTGTGTACCAGGTCCTGACGGCATTACCAATCACATGTTACAGAGCCTGCCTCTGGAACACCGGAAGATGCTCCTAACCTATCTCAATCGAGTGTGGGAGTCTGGTGGCGTTCCCGCTTCATGGAAGGTGGCTTGTGTAGTCCCACTGCTGAAGGCCAGCAAAGAGATGACAGACGCGGCCTCGTATCGTCCTGTATGGCTGACGTCGTGTGTGGCTAAGCTCATGGAGAAGATGGCAAGTAAGCGTTTGTCTTGGTGGCTTGAGGATAGAAGGGCACTACCAACATGCATGACTGGATTCCGCACTGGTTTAAGCGCGCAAGATAGCGTCCTGGACTTGATAAGCCACACTGAACATCAGAGTGCTTTTGGACTTTCAACACTAGCTACTTTCCTAGACGTATCAAAGGCTTATGATAGCGTCCTCCAGAGCTCAATACTGAATATTCTGCAGGTCATAGGCGTACAGGGCTATCTTGTGCGATTCATTCACTCATTTCTCAGTGATCGTAAATTTTGAGTGCGGTTAGGCAGTACAATGAGCTCCGAAAGGGCAGTATCGCGAGGGGTACCTCAGGGTAGTGTCCTGTCCCCAACGCTCTTTAATGTTGTCATGCCTGGTCTTCCCGCAAAAGTGCAAAAACATTGTAGGCATATCCATATGTCGATATATGCAGACGACATTTGTCTTTGGTTAACCGGATATCAACACAAACGCTTAGCTCTATTAGCGCGACAGGCCGTGCTTTGAGTTAAAAGTTACCTTCAAGGTGTTGGGTTGAGTCTCTCGGTGGAAAAATCTGGCTTCGTCCTGTTTCCAGGTAGGGGACGACGGTATGCGCGGCTGAGCATAGACCTTGATCAGTCTTGCCTTCGTCAGGTTCACCACATACGTTTTTTGGGCGTCACTATTGACTGACGTCTACAGTGGCGACGAGCTGTGGACTCGATTGTGGCTTCACTATCTTCGCGTCTCAATGTGCTTCGTAGAGTTGCTAGTGAGCAATGGGGAAACCATCCTGCTTCAATGATCAGGCTTCACGATGCCCTGGTGACAAGTCGCATAATGTACCAGCTCTCTTTAATTTCCCCCTCGGTATCGCAGCTGGAACGCCTTGAGGTTTTGCACAGAATAGGACTAAGGAGGGCTCTCGGCGTTCCGCAGGCTGCTCCAAACAATGCAGTACTGTATGAGTCTCAATCGAAACCTCTTCGGCTAGCCGCTTCACAAAGACTTTTGCTGCAAATTGGCCGCCTCAGAGAGACTGTTGCCGGGAGAGCGCTTCTACAGCGCCTTCGAAAGAGATCTGAGTCCCGGGCGTACTTGGCTTTAAATACCCTTCGTTCTCTGGGTCTCGACCTTCGAGATCGACCTAAGACGTTGAAGCCACATTGGTCCTTTCCGAGCCTCGATTGTTATTTGACAATTCCCCACGTTCGCGCTAAGCGGAATTCTCCTTTAGCGGCAATGCGTTCGCTCGTACTGGAACATCTTGAGACAGAATATGCCAGTCATATATATGCCAGTCAGAATATGCCTACAATCGCACGCGGTGAGATCCTTCAGCCGTATCAGCCCCAATTCCTTCCTCGGCTGCCCGGCCTGCCTGCGATTTATGCCAGGGACCCCGTTTTGTGGCTGGCGCAGCTGGACTCGCAATTTCACGTTCACTACGTGTCCAGTCAGCTGCGCTATCAGCACGCGAGCCGCAAACTCCCACCCGTTCTCTTGGAAGATCTGCGGTTTCCGCCTCCTGGCCCCAACATTAACGCGGATTTCAAGAAGATCCTGACAGTGTATTTTGATTTGAAGCTCCTGCCGACTCTGTGCTGCTGTTTCCGACTCAAGAAGCTCCGGCGCCACTCGACTCTCCATCTCTGGCCGCCTCCTTGCCACTCCAGCCCAGCGTCTCCGACCCAGCCGTCCATCTTCTCGACATACAGATTAGGCTCAATACCAGCGCAATACACCGCCCTTCACTGGCGTTGCAGCCACCGCCTCCTGGTGACAAGGTGCGCTCTGCAGCACCGAGCGTGTCGCTGTTTTCGGCATTCCCGTCTGCCTCTTCAAAGGAGCCTACAGCTCCACAGACCTCTGTAGTGACGCCGATGCCGCGGTCAGCTGATGCTAAAAAGCTCTGGGCAAAACCCAAGCCTAGTAGCCTCACCCTCGGCCCCTCCCAAGGCACGCCATGCACTCAATGCCCCACGCCGCACTTAACGAAGGCTAATCCAGTGTCAGCATTACCAATCATGGTGATTTTCACCAGCTCTACTTTGCCTGAAAAGGACCCCGCACCGCCGACAGCAACTGTATTCAAGTTATACCAGGCCACTGATGTGGGCACCTCTTGCTCCCCACCGGTGTTCGCAACTTAAAGAAGCCTGACACCAGTGGCTCGACCACGTCACAAGGAGGTTCAACGCCAGCCAACCCAACACAACCTCTCAACCACTGCAAGTGCAGTTTCCAACCACGCTGCAGCGTCATCAGCCGTCGTCTAGCAAGATGCCCAGGCTGACCAGGCCAACGGACGTTCCCTTAGCCAATGTCGCGTTGCGGAGGGCACCTCCGGTTGCCGCTACCTCGCCGGTGTCGTCCTCCGTGAACGCATTGGCACCAGTAGCAAGGGCGACGCACGTGCGGCCGCCCGCTGCGTTCAAGTCCATCACAGCTGGCAGTGCGCATGTCCCAGTCACATGCAGTCCTCAGCCATTCCCCTGCTTCGCACCTCACTGCGCCTCACGTAGCCACCTGCCTTGATCCAGGGCCGCTCCGCCCGTCAGCAGTTACGAGAATCTCACAGCCCGCAGCACGACTAGCTGCCCTCAACTGCCACTAGGCGTGCCTCGATGCCTCCGAAAGCTAGGCCGCAGCGCCACAGCCAGGATCGCTCGCCTGAGCCGCGCCTTCGAACACCGGACGGCCTGCACGATTCTTTGACGGTTTCACCAGCGCTTTGTTACCACCGGTTTGTGCATCATAATTCTCATCATTTGGCTCCCTTCGCCCTTTGCGAAGCAGCCAGGCTCGACCGCCCAAGTTTTCTTTTCCCGCCCGGTGGTTTTCACTAACTCTGACCTGAACTTCATTAGCATTTAGAAACTTGTACATACCGTTTTATTTTATTTTTATTTTATTCCGCATCGCGCTAGGAGGAGCATCTGTAGCAGCGCTGATGAAGAAGAAGAATAGCTCGCTATCGCGCTGGACGGAACGCATTCGGTAACCGGCCTGGCCAGCAACGTCGACAGCCCGCTCCACCGGTTCACCAGGCGCGGCTACTGGGCTCCAATAAATGTGGATCGCCTTCCACAATATGTCTTTCGAATTTAAAGAAAACGTGTCAGTGATGTTGTGTGTTCACTCTCAGTTAGTCATCATCATCATCATCATCAGCCCTACTACACCCACTGCAGGGCAAAGGCCTCTCCCATGTCTCTCCAATTAACCCTATCCTTTGCCAGCTGCATCCACCCTTTGCCTGCAAACTTCTTAATCTCATCCGCCCATCTAACCTTCTGCCGCCCCCTGCTACGCTTACTTTCTCTTGGAACCCACTCCGTTACCCTTAAAGACCAGCGGTTATCTTGCCTTCGCATTACATGCCCATTTCTTTCTCTTGATTTCGACTAGGATGTCATTAACCCGTGTTTGTTCCCTCACCCACTCTGCCCGCTTCCGATCTCTTAACGTTACACCTATCATTTTTCTTTCCATGGCTCGCTGCGTTGTCCTTAACTTAAGCTGAACTCTTTTCGTTAGCCTCCACGTTTCTGCCCCGTAGGTGAGTACCGGTAAGATGATGCTGTTGTACACTTTCCTCTTGAGGGAAATTGGTAAACTGCCACTCATGATCTGCGAGAATTTGCCATATGCGCTCCACCCCATTCTTATCCTTCTAGTTAACTCCCTCTCATGATCCGGATCAGCTGTCACTACCTGCCCTAAGTAGACGTATTCCGGCACAATTTCTAGGCTCTCGCTGCCAATTGTGAACTGTTGTTCCCTTGCTAGGCTGTTGAACATTACCTTGGTTTTCTGCATGTTAATTTTTAGACCCATCGATCTGCTCTGCCTGTCTAACTCGTTGATCATGATTTGCAGTTCACTTCCTGAGTGACTCAGCAAGGCAATGTCATCAGCAAATCTCAGATTATTTAGGTATTCTCCATTTATTCTTATTCCCAACTGTTCCCAATTCAGGCCTCGAAATACCTCCTGCAAACATGCGGTGAACAGCATTGGCGAGATCGTGTCTCCTTGCCTGACGCCCTTCCTTATTGGAATTTTATTGCTGACTTTATGGAGCACTATAGTAGCTGTGCAGTTGCTATATATATCTTCCAGTATTTTGACATAAGGCTCTTCTACCCCCTGATTACGCAATGCCTGTATGACTGCTGAGGTTTCCACTGAGTCGAATGCTTTCTCGTAATCAACATCAATTGTTGCTATCAAGTGCAATAATGATTGCGTCCGTGTAGGTTAACAACCAGGCGTAGTGAAGTCTTTGTTGGTAGGCCGCCGTCGTTGCCTCAGATGACGCGGTTGTTGAATCCGCGTCCGTTCTTTTAATTTTTCCTCACACAATTCTCTCAACTCTCCTACGGACTAGGTAAATTAGTAAACTGATTGCTGGGGAAAGCAATTGAGCAGTGTCTGTCTTACATCTCAACCACATTCTGAGAGTTCGCGAAGCCGTGGCAATAGTCTCAGCTATCCTCATCTGTGAACTTACCAAGGGGCCTTTACCTTGAAGATTGCGGGCAGTATGCCACCACTACAGCCGAAGGTCTGTCGCTCATTGCGACCTCCTCTGCGAGCACCGCGTCGGTGCTGCCATATTTGCTGGCTGTGCTGCCTTCGACTCTTGCCCGCCATTCGTTTCTGCCACCCAGAAGATCCTCGTTAAGTAGCAGGCGAAGTGTTTGCCAAGCTTGCTTGAAATACTTTATCTTCATCGGCTTAACAAAAAACCATGCGCCCATATTACTACGATCCCGGAGAAAAGTCATCAAAGCAGTGCTTTAAATAAAGAACATTTGTTCACTGTTTCATTATTTTGCTTGTATTGCACTTCGACAAGCTGTTGCACATAACAGTTGCCCCTTGCGCTTAGCTATACGAGTTGAAGTTCAGCCGTCTTTTCTCTAACTTTCACGTGAAAAGCTCTGAGCATGAGGTCAGTACTTTGCACACATCAATGACCAATATTTCTCTATGAGAATACAGATCCTCAGCCACTGCTACAAGGACTGAATAATTTTGGTCTCCTACATACTATACTAAACACCCATGCGAAAACAATCATACCTCTTCTTTCAGGGCAATGCACTTGAACACAGCGGTTATTGCACGCATGGACTTCATGCAACCGAGAGAAAATATGCTACCGCAGCTAGGGAATGTCAAAAACGCGCCACTTGCAGGCCAGCTGAAGCCGGCCGAATATGTGAACAGTACGACATGTGGCGTGACAGCCGAACTGTTGGAGGTGGGTGCGTCCACTCGCGTGCGCAATTCACACCCACAAATGTGAGTGTGCTTTGACGAAACAGGATCATGACGCGCGCGAAATAGCCTGCAAGTGTGCATAGCTGTCGTATTACCAAAAAAATTACGATATATTAAAGATAAGAAAACGCCAAAAGGGGAAAAGCTCATCAGATAGCCGTTAGCATCGCGGCAAAATAACACCACCGTCCAGTTACCAGCAACGAGGATACACCTTGCCATCTCCCCTTTCTGGACGAAATGAACCCGTCTACTAAGCGAAGGCAACACAACACCGGCGGGCATGAAGGCTCCTACTTATCTCCGTATTCCTTCATCCGTGTGTATCTGCTTGCCTCAAGGGTACTGCATGCAGCATACTCCATGTCAGGAGACATTATACCTCCGAGGGAGCGAAAGCAAGCGAAGATATTCGGAGACGTGCTGCTGCGTTCATTTATGTGGGTGTAAGGGAGCGTGATGATGCTGCTAAGCGTTAGCTTGTGTGTTCATGATCTGACCATTATCTGATGTGTAACATGTGTACAAAACTAAGACATCTCCACATGGGAGGATGCGGTTCTCACTTTACGAGAGAGGCAAATTATCAGGTGGCAATTCCATCATTACCGAGCTCCCGACTTCCATGAAGCAGCCGTACAACACAGGACTGCCCATCTGGTCGCGGCATTCTGACTAGCTCGGCAGGTAACGGTGGCCCAGTATTGCGACGAAAGTCGTCGTAGCTCCCTGGCAACCACCGAGGACAAGTATGGCCAGCATGCCGTTGACATTCGGCCAAGGGAAGCGCCTATGAAACTGCGGACACTAATGCAATGCGCTGGGAGTCGATTAGTGCTGCGGAAATCACCCCTAAAGTGCATTCAGCAAATAGCTGACTGCGTCTGCGGGTAACCAACGAGAGCGGCGTGGTGGGTGATGTGTTATGAATGAAAATAATTTAAGTTCAGCAAGTATGCACTTATCCGCTATGGCAATAATTACAGTGATAATGCCGCTTCCTCTTTAAAACTAATCTCGCGGAGTGCTTGGATAGTTCGGCGACATATGCAGGAGCAATAGCAAGCACATGGAATAAGTTTTTCACCGCTAACAAATATATTTAAGCTTGCCTGTAAACTATTCGAAGAAACATTTTAGACTATTTCATCAATTCAGCATTCCGACCAGCATGCCGGCGCCGAGGCGCGATTCATTTTCGTTCAAATTGCTTTTTTAGTCAGATTAACACTAGGCAACGCCACTGCACGTGATGTGTGCAGATTTCACCGTTGAGCCATTTTGTGAGTGTTTGAAAAGCTGCACGCACATGATGTTATTTCTGTATCCACAGGTTTTTTTTATAACCCACAGGTGTTGTGTGCCACATGTGTAGGCTGACCGACATTCGAGCTTTACTCTCCTGTGATTGCATGCACTGTATTCTGTCTCCGCAACTCCCTGTAGTGTTCTTGTGTGGGATGCCAGCATGCTCGAATATACGCAATAAAATGTGATGATCAGCACCAACGTCGCCTACCTCTCAGATATGTATTTTATTTGAATTATGCAGTGCAGACATGGTTTCACTCCTTTCTCCATTCTGAATACTAAGATGCCTGTAATGAAGCCTATAATCATGCCAGCTACACAATTAACTCCTTGTATATGCAGAGGAGAAAGACACTGCAGCTGCATATCAACTTCTCTTATTATGTGATGTGACCTCTAACTATCACTGCATTGCACTTATGCTTTGAGACAATACATGGGTGCTATTTTTTGTGCAAAAATTATCAGCACTGAAAATGTCCTTTGAAGGCTGATGATGAATTTCAAGCATCTGGTGACGATGAAATTCTGGAATAATATCTTTTTTTTTGCATTTAAAGAAAACGTGTCAATGAGGTTGTGAATTCACTTTCTGTTAGTATTCAACATAAATTGTTGCTATCCAGAGCAATAATGACTGTGTACATATAGGTTAATAATAAGTGGTAGTGAATTATTTGCTTTAAATAGCAGGCGGAAGTGCATTCCAAGCTTACTAGAATTATCTTTTTCTTCATCGCCTTAAAAAAAGAGTGGGTTCATATTTCTAGTATCAGGATTACCTTGAAAAGACATCCAAACAGTGGTTTGAGTAAATAATTTGTTCACTGTTTCAGCCTTTTGCTGTAATGTATTTGGACAAAGTGTTGCACATAGCAATTGCTCATTGCGTTTGACGATGCGGGCTTAGGCTCAGCAGCCTTTGCGCTTTAACTTTCAGCTGAAAAGCTTAGGGCATGGGGCGAATATCTTGCGCATGTCAATGACCAACCTTTCCCTTCAAATGAGGCCCTCAGCAACAGCTACAAGGACAGTGAAATGTTTTGGACTTGGGCTACATATATATCATACACCTGTGCAGAAAATATCGATACCTCTTCTTTCAAGGGAATGCATTTTAACACACCTATTGTTAGCCGCATGGACTTCTTGCTACCGAAATAGAATATGCTACCAAAGCTAGGCAATGGCAACAACGCGGCAATTACAAGCCTGCTGAAGCCTACCGAATTCGTGAATCGTGCAACAGGCGGCGTGAGAGCCGAACAGTTGGAGGTGGCTACGTCCACGCGCGTGCGCAATTCACTCCTACAAGGGTGTCAAAATTAGAGTGTGGATTTCAGGCAAATAACCAAGGGGGAAAAAGCTGATCAGGCAGCCGTAAGCGTCAACGCCACCGGCGAGTTATCGGTAACGGGGATACACCTTGCCCACTCCCCTTTCTGGACGAAATGAGCCCGTCTGCCAAGCGAAGGCGACACAGCGCCGGCCTGCATGAGGGTTCTTATCTCTACATGCCTGTGTTCTTGTGTGCCACACAAGGATACTGCATGCCAGGAAACTTCAAGTGCCCAAAAGTCTGAATTCCTAGAAAGGATCTCACCCGCTGCTTTCGTCAGAAAAGATGACGTTTTCGATGTAAAGGGCTATACATGCTGCGCGAAAAGCACTGGGAGCATTTGTTTTCTCGTTAAACTGATGCTCTTATTGTATGCTATGTAATGTTTCTCGTCACTTCATCGCAATCTCGACGCTCGTGATGAAGAAAATGTGTTTTTCAACAGAGCTTGTTTGAGCTAGCGCTAGGGCCCTTGCTTCGGCGCGCAGTGACGTAAGTTAACAGGAAGGGTGATTGTGACTTTCTTTGACGCGTGATTTCAAATAACATCAAAATATGGGGTAGTAGCACTTCATAGAACTATGAACGTGAAACTGCTTTTGCTGCAGCAGACCAAATTTTGTTTTGTAAGTTCGGGACCAGATGAGAAACCCAGCCATCATAGAGGCTATTCATGCACAAGAGGCAGACTACGGTAATTCGTGGGAATATCTCGAGGTTTTCGACGAAGAACAAACAACAAAGCGGGAGCCAGAAGCAGAAACTTCAAAGCCGGAAGCAGCAGTGACAGCGTGTAAGCACAGGGATAAAGAACTTGAGTTGCTGCACATTCAATATGAAAGTGCGGTCAGCGCAGTATCCTGCAGAGAATAACGTAATCCGCTCAGAATGAAGACATTATCCAGCCCAATGGTAGAGGAGAGGACATAGGTCTGTGTTTCGTAAACTCCGAGCGCACATGCGAGAAGGCAAGTTTTACGAAAGAAACGTAGGCGCATGGCCTGCAGATCCTGATGTCATGTGAGGCCGATGATGTGATGGTTCGCTTGGCTGAGGAGGATGCAAACAACTATGGCAAGGTTAAGTGGAGCCTACTGAAAATGAACAGAATGTCAGTGTGCGCTGAATGTTTCTCAACTCTGAGAAGGCAAAAGGTGAGTCAAACTAGGAGTTAGCTTACAAACTCGCATTGGACCTGCCATCTTCTGGTGAATTTTAAATTCAGGGATTTGGAGACCCCCTCGACGCAATGGCAAGTAAAGGCGAATAGCAGTGATCGGATTTCGAAGTGAATTTGTGCACTGAAAGCTCAATAGCTGAAATGCTTGCGTTGGCCTTTTCCTTGCACAAAGCCTGAAGAAGACACCTAAAAATGCTCACAAGATGGATTCTCGTATGAACCATCACGTGCCGTCGCTGTGTGTGCAGCGCGACCGAAGATCACAATGGCGACAAACCGTGGTTCATCTTCGTTGGGTGAACAAACAATGTGACCGCCATCGCTTCGTGAATATATGTGCGCGCACGTCTATGCAGTGATAATGAACTTTGTTTTTAACTTGAGCCACAGGGGTCGACAACGACACTGCATTTTTAGCGGGGAGCGGTGGCGGCGCTTAAGACATTTGTCCTACAGACAATAATGTAGCGGGAACAGCACGACACATTTTACTTTACACACGACCGGCGCAACTCTCGTCGGCTGTCATAGAACGGCTGTCAGAAAGCATGCCTCCAAGCGACTTGAACGTTCCGGAAAGAAAGCTGGGTCCACTCCTGCATAAACTACTCATGAGAGTGGTGTGCCCGGTACCCTATACTATAAAAGGCCACCTGAAATGTTTCTTCCTCATTGGGTCCTGCGAAACAGCTGGAACGAATTCGCTGTCCCTGAGATTCTGTGCTTTACACATTAGTTGCACTTTCTCCTAAGGAGGGCTAGTGACGAAGTACTACGTGTGTCAGGCCCACATACATGTAAATATAGCATGTGGTTGCTACCCTGTATACCTTCGGACTTCGGGGCGCTCACCATGACTGAGCTTATCGCAGCAGCGGCCAGGGAAGCATCGCGCACGATTGAGACGGAGGCGGACGCTGTTCCGCAAAGGCATTAGAGTACAGATTGGCGTGAAACTCCCTGCTTGCCTCCACATCCCTCTTCGTGCGTAGCTGTATATCGCGAGGATACTGCATGCCACTGAACTTCAAGTGCCCATAAATTTTCTAGAGCTGAGACCAACCGCCTATGGAAGGCACCGTGCTGTTCTTGGTGCAAAATGCTATAAACACTGCTCAAAAAGTGCTCTCTTTGCCAGCGCTCTTTTTGCCAGTGCTGGTAGTCAATGCATGGCATTCGTGACTGTCATGATCAAGAAAGTACTTTGTTTTACTCATCTCGTGTGCGCTAGCGTGTGGGCCGGGCTCACGCGTTGTGCGGCGACGCCCCAAGCCCTCGCCCGGCTCTGAGTGGCCTTGATGGCATCGAAATTTCGGCAGAACTCGAGTGTCTCGTAGTGCGACAAGAACTTGGGGCTTGTGCACGCATCAGCAACGCTCCTGCCCCTTCCCCTGGAATTTTTCAGAGCAACGCCGAAGTGGAAGGTGCTCCAAAGGTTGGCTGATGTGAAACGTGACTAACAGACGCTGCGCGGCAATAAAAGCGAGTGCGGTATATTAATGAGCTCTCATGTTTTGCCAATATTCGC
This sequence comes from Amblyomma americanum, assembly GCA_030143305.2. Classification (NCBI taxonomy): domain Eukaryota; kingdom Metazoa; phylum Arthropoda; class Arachnida; order Ixodida; family Ixodidae; genus Amblyomma; species Amblyomma americanum. The sequence continues at coordinate 44,964 of JARKHS020034982.1, read as the reverse complement.
TCAGCAAGCTAGACCGATCCTATAGCTGCTCTGAGAGCTGTAGTGAGTGACCTGATGGTTCCATCAGCAGCACGTTGTGCTACTGACAAAGCCGTCACTGTGTATCATAGTGTATATTTCATGCACGTGCGACCCGTCTGAGACAAAATGGATACCATTCGGTCAGCTGCTCTCCGCAACGACTCTCTGCATTACGTCTAACAGCGTGTGTGAGAACTGTACCTGCGGCGGCGTACACATTGTTTACGTTTCGCAAGAAGACGATCGTCTGATCATTTATGTAAACAATTCACGTCCAATGATGAGCACGAAAACTTCAGCAAATGATCAGTCGACCAAACTGACTGCTGCTAACCGCGCAACGTGAACCGACTGACCAAACCACCTGTTGTGATTCGACGGCCGCCGCTAGGGGTGCTCTCTCAACGTGAAAAAGGCCCATTGGTCGGCAAGGTGGAAGCGATTTTCCGACGTCACCCGGGAATGATGGAGTCCACAAATCACGTCCAATGATGAGCACGAAAACTTCAGCAAATGCTCAGTCGACCAAACTGACTGCTGCTAACCGCGCAACGTGAACCGACTGACCAAACCACCAGTTGTGATTCGGCGGCCGCCGCTAGGGGTGCTCTCCCAACGTTAAAAAGGCCCTTTGGTCGGCAAAGTGGAAGCGATTTTCCGACGTCACCCGGGAAACAATCAGGACACCCCCGTTCAAGCGTAGGGGGGAGGAAGAGGCCGACATATGGGTAGCATTCAAGAAAGAGGAAGAAGCCAATCGGGCCGCAACTAAGGCAAATCAGGCAGAACTCAGAGAATTCATGGCACAAATGATGCTTGCACAGAATCAAGCGCAAGAGAACGCAAACCAAAAACACAAAAGCCTAGTCGCAGAACTACACGCGCAGAGAGTAGAACTGCACGCGCAGAGAGCAGAGCTACAAATTCAAACAGCTGAGCTGGTTGCCCACGCGGAGCGGCAAAAAAACGTTGAAGGAATTCTAACTCAGCTACAACATGACCAGAAACGCTCGATATAATTCCGTAATTTGGCACTGGAACTGCCGAGGGTTCCAACGCAAGCGAGCGCTACTGAAACAATACATAGACACCCTAGAAGAAAAACCGCTGGCAATAGCGATGCAGGAAACCGGTAAACTAGCAACCCTCCCAGGATATCAGGCATTTCCCAGTCATAGGAAAGAGAAATCACACGTAATGACTATAGTGAAAAGAAACATAGCGACAATTGAACACGAAATCAACTCTAATGGCATAGAAGAGGTTTTAGTAGAGATGCTCACGGGGCGAAAGGAAGAGCCGAGCCTTTTTCTTTTAAACATCTACTCGCGACCAAAACAACGGAAAGTCAGATTCAGGGCCATCTTTAGGAAGGCCCAGAAGGCGGAGGGGAGAAATCCCCTGATTATAGCGGGCGACTTAAATGCGCAACACGAGGAGTGGGGCTGCAGAAGAAGAGACGGCAAGGGCAGGCAGCTATGGGAGGACATACAGGAGCTAGGTTTTACACTACACACCGACCCAGGCTGCCCGACCAGAAGAGGCAATAGCGTGATGGCGGACACCACGCCTGATCTGACGCTCTCCAAGAACGCAATAGCGGTTACTTGGGAGAATACAGAGCAAGACTTGGGAAGTGACCATTATATAATAGCCACAACATTAACGAAAGGGGTGAGGGAAAACCGGCTAAAACAGCCGAAAGTCACGGAATGGGAAAGAATTAGAAAACGACGGGGGGAAATCTCGATCGGAACCATCACGGACATTGGGGATTGGACAGATACACTAAAGAGACACGTCGCCGAGACGACGATATCTTTAGAGGATTCAGACGCTCCAATAATAGCCGACAGCAGGCTCCTCCACATGTGGGAGGCAAAATGTGGCCTAGAACACAGACTTAAAAAGCAAAGGTGGAATCCAAACCTCAAAAGAATGATAGCCAGACACAACCGGGAGATCGAAAAGTATACGATGCAACTTTGCGAGCAAAACTGGTGTAGCAGGTGCGACGACATGGAAAGAGGTATGAGCCTAGCAAAAACGTGGAACATTCTGCGACACTTGCTAGATCCAACCAAATCAAAATCTCAGGCAGAAATCAGGCTAGCCAAAGCGCGACACGTATATGATGGGTCAGACGAGGATTTTATGGAGGGAATCATACAAACATACGTAGGAGATGTAACTCGCTCTAGCCTGCCGGAGTATAGGGGGCCTCCCAGAGAGGAACTCGATGCGCCTATAATGGAGGCAAAGGTGAGAGCAGAGATAATTAAGCTCAAAACGAAATCCGCTCCGGGCCCGGACGGAATCACAAACACAATGCTGCGGAATCTAGACGACAAGTCGCTCACAGCAATTACAAACTACATCCAGCAAGTGTGGGAAAAGGGTGAGCTCCCCAAGCAGTGGAAGGAAGCTAGTATTATACTAATTCCTAAACCAGGCAAACCACCAAAGCTGGAAAACTTTAGACCAATCTCTCTTACGTACTGCGTAGGAAAGTTAATGGAGCACGTGATCCAAACGCGAATGACTCGATTTATGGAAGACAACGAGCTATGGCCAAACGAGATGATCGGCTTCCGACCGAGCTTGAGCCCCCAAGATGTAATGCTGAGACTTTAGCACGACATCATAGATTCGCGGTCGAGAGACGCAAAGGTAATCTTAGGATTAGACTTAAAAAAGCCTTTGATGTCAAGCACGAGGCAATCCTAGCAGAACTGCAAGAAGTAGGTGTAGGCTGTACAACCTACAACTACATAAAAACTTCCTGTCTGATAGGACAGCGCGTATAAAATATCAGGACATAGAATCAGAGGAAATCACGTTGGGAAGCAGAGGTATTCCCCAAGGCTCTGTACTATCCCCGCTCCTCTTTAACCTAGCAATGAGAGGCTTTCCCGACGAGACTCAAAGAGATAGAAAACCTAAACTTCAGCATGTATGCGGACGATATAATCGTTTGGATTAACCAGGGTAGCGACGCTGACATCGAGAGCAAGCTGCAGGAAGCCACAAATATAGTGGTGGACTACGCAGCAGCTAGGGGGCTCTCGTGCTCACCAGAGAAGTCAGAGCTCCTGGTGTACAACCCTAAATCTCTGAGACTTAAGCAAAGCAATGACTTTAACATCACAGTCGAGGGTAAACTGGTCCACAAGGTAGACAAGATCAGGATTCTTGGTCTCCATATCCAAAGCAATGGATATAATGATGTGACTATAAAGAAGCTGGAGGGCTATGCGGCACAGGTCATAGGAATCTTTAGGAGAATAGCCCTCAAGGGAAGAGAGCTGAAAGAGAAGAGCCTAATTAAGCTGGTGCAGGCCTACGTTATTAGCCGTCTGAGCTACGCCACACCAGACCTTAATATACGGGCCCCGGAACGATGCAAACTAGATTCGATAATCAGGATATGCTACAAGCGAGCACTCGGTATACCCATAAGCACTTCAACCGAAAGAATCTTAGGAATGGGAGTTCACAACACATGGAGGGAAATCGCCGAGGCTGTTAAAACAGCCCAGCTGGAAAGACTTAGCCAATAAACAGGGGTATGCAAATAAACAGGGGTATGCAACAAAAAGCAGGACATCCCAAGAATAATTAGAGAACAACTTAGGGTGGATCCTCTCCCTAGGAATATGCACCCCACCTTTCACAAGGAAAGGAGGGAGAAGAGAGCTGAGGCGCTAGTCAGGGGCTTCAGCGAGGCAAACGAGAAAACAGTAGCATACACGGACGCGGCGAGTGGCATGCTGGGAGCGGCGGTAGCCTCGGTGGTGGATGGCCGGGGTGAGGCAGTATCATCAGCAACCATACGCAGCCGCAATCCGGAGTCAGCAGAAGAAGCTGCAATAGCGCTTGCTTGCGTAGGGACAGAAGCAAAATTCATAGTTAGCAACAGCAAAACGGCCATATATAACTATGGTAGAGGTAGGATTGCACCAGAAGCGGTGCGTATACTAACAGGAGGAAAGATAGGAAAATTAGCCTCGTATGGGCACCAGCTCACACGTCAGTTCCAGTCAATGAGGCGGCACACGCTCTGGCTCGAGATCTCTACTTCCGAGCCAGAGCAGAACCGCCCGACTGCCAAGAACTAGACGAGAGACTGCAGAATTACACGGAAATAACTGAAAACTACAGATTACAAAGGAGACTACTCCCTCCACCGGACAGAGAGCTCGGAAACAAAGAGGCGACGATCTGGTGCAGATTACAAGCAAGAAATTACAGTAATCCGCTCTGGGCATCGCACTTCATCAAAGGCGAAGACATCGATGATAAGTGCAAAAAATGTGGAGAGAGGGGGACCCTCGATCACGTAATTTGGGAATGTGTAGACTCCCCAGGGGCTAACGAAGGAATTGATAGTAGAGAAGCCTGGGAGACCCTTCTGCGGAGCACGGATCCCGTCAAGCAGAAGCAAGCCATTCATCTGGCGGAGGAGGCCGCGATGAGCCAGCAAATCTTTGCCTGCCTTTAATCGCGGGGGTCCCAACCGCTACCCTCTTGGCCTGCGTACACAGGGAGTAGGGGGCCTGCCTTCTGATGGAAATAAAGGTTTTTGGAATGGAATGGAATGGAGTCCACTGAGGGGTCAGATCTAGACTTCCAATTTTGCGCCAACCTATTCTCATTTTGTAACCCGCACAATTGCGGTCTTCCTTTCCTTCTTTCATGACGGCAAACACCACGATACCTGCCGTAAGTGTGCAAAACTTACGCTACAACACCTGCCGTAAATGCGCAAAACTTTACATACTTGGCACAGCTTAACACTTATTACAACTTAAAACGTACTGCAAAACTTAAATACTGCAGGTAACCTTAGATGCAGAGCCACGTACCAAAGCTGGCAAAATTAAAGCTCGTTATAGCTCGATCAGAGCTCGTTTCCCTTACACAGCACTACGCTACACATAGCTACTTTACAAAAAAGAAACATTTTCAAAAACCACATCGCTGAGTAAAAATCAATAAGCGTACGAAATGCACTCAGGTATAATTCTCAAAACGCATTCTACAGGAGTATAAGTACAAGAAGGCTTTCATTCCTGTAATCTGTCTGAAAACCATGTTTACTCAAGGAAGGTATTTTCTATTCTTCAGCCCTGCCCTGCGCGGTCGCAGACCGGCAGTGACCTTAGCAGCCGCGACAAAAGAAAAACCGGAAGTCTCATAGGTGCGCGTTGATCCCTGCGGCATCCATACGCCACGTGACATTGATTCGTTCCGTACCTCGACCGCGCGTCTCCAACACCCGAGCAGTACCTGACAAGTTGAATGCGAAGAGGGGGGACAAGCGAGTATGAATGGAATACCTGCGCCTACTCCATCTCGAATTATGAATACCCTCCGTTTCCTATTTTTTCCAGGCGCGCGTTCTGCTGCATTCATCCATGCGATAGCAGTGCGTGCTTCTCTGCGGCCCTCTGCGAGCTTTAGGGCTCATTCGGACTTGGAGAGTCGCAGAGGTCGCGCGACTGTCTTGGTCGAGAAGCGACAGTCGCAAATGGTCGTGTTGGTCGAAAAGCGACAGTCGCGGGCCAGTTGCTCGCTGCTCAACTTTGCAACCTCGCGACTGCGAGTCGCAAACCTCTGAACCAATCAGCGAGCGAGCCGAGCTTTCGCAGAGCTGCGCTATCTGCTCCTTGGCTGTCGTAGTCGTCGCTAAGCCTAGCCGGTTTCACATCGATGTCGCAGCTGAGTGCGTTTCGGAACTGACCAGCGCTGTAACCAAGATTCTAATTTCGTTACGGCTTTATTGTAAAGCCCGTCTCATGATAATATTAAAATATGCTCGATTTCCGCGACGCCTTCAGCAGCGGAGAAACAGACGCCAGGCGATCAAGCCGCTTTGGGCAACAGCAGCAAAGCGGCTATGAGAAGAACTTTGCTTGTATCCAGCAGCTCGGTATTGGCCAACGACCCTGAAAACTGACTCATTTTTGAATTTCGATTTCCCAGAGCATGGTATAAACGGGACCAAATAACATACTAGCGCATTTTTCTGACGCTAGCGGCCGGCATCCAGGCTGGCTGGCAGGCCGCTTGTACGGCCGCGGTGCACATTGCCGCTATATCTTCCTCTTCGCTCAAGCTCGTCGCAGCACATTGCTAATGTCGAGGAACCAGAGCACTTTCGAAGGCCAAGCGCGAGCACAAGAGACGCGGCCAAAGCAGACGAAACTCTCGAAAGCGCGCGAACGGCGTCATTCCCAAGAGTTCTCATTTCAAACGAGAATCGAACGAGAAGGCGACCCGCAAGTCTCCCTTGGTAGTGTGAACATCTGTGTTGTCAAACTGCGGTGTAGACGCAGACGACTGCTGGTCGCGTGACCTCTGCGACTCTCAAGTGTGAATAAGCCCTTACTCGTCGTGCAGGAACTTCGGCAGTGTCGCCACAATGGGGCAGGTGGCTTTCAATTTCAATTTCAATGTCAATTCTTTATTTTCCATGTCGAGGGAAAAAGGCCAGTAAGATGTGGCTTGACGAGCCCCTCAGCCCCTACACACAGGGCAGCATGCAACATGAAGCGAAACATATGCAAACAAGATAGGGGATGAAACAGCAATAATAGCAAACAAAAGAGCAGAAAGAAAATATCGCAAACAAAGCGCGTTAGAGGTTACTTCAATAACGCCGTTTCATGAAAAGATTTCGAAAGAAGCAGTGAAATATGCATGTTACAATCTAAAATGTAGCACATACACTCTGTATATCTTTGCGGCATACTCGGGACACGTCAACATTTGCAGCATGAAACTTATTTAAAAGACGGGGTAACGTGTTTGCTAGGCTATGGGTACCATACATTGTGCGGCATGTTGGAACGTGCCACAATTCGCTTTGTCTGTGTGGGTAAGTTTGTACTTTTAGCGAAAGGTACGCCGTGTCGCTCATGTGATTGAAATTTTGTTTTATTTCTTTTTTGTACCTTTCAGCCAGCCTAACATGGTACATTTGAAATATGTTTACAGCACTGAGTAGGTTGAATGGATCGCATGTTTCTACTTCATAACCGGCGTTAAGTACTGCACGCAGAGCCTTCTTCTGTAGAATATATATTTTATTTTTATTTGCAACTCTGGTTGTTCCCCTAACTAGGTGAGCATAGTTCACGCGGGACATAAATAAAGAGTTATATAGGAGAAGCTTAACTCTGTATGGAAGCATGTGACGATGCCTGTTGATGATACCCGTGACACGAGAAAGTTGGCTAATGAAAGCGTCAACATGATTGTCCCAACTGAGCTGACAATTAAAATTTACCCCTAATATCTTAATATTTTCTACAACCTCAATCTTTTCCAAACCAAGCATAAGATCGCATGGTGTCGTTACGCATTTATTTTTTGGTCTGAAGATAACATCTTTTGACTTAGTTGCAATAATTTTTAACTGATTTGCAAGTGACCATTCGTGCAGTGTCCTCAATGTTCTGTTTGCCTGGTTTACGCCTTCTTCACCTGTGACTGACGAGAAAATAAGTGTGACATCATCTGCATACATAACACATTTCACATTAGGGCATTCATTAACAATATCATTAAAGTATAAATTAAAAAGTAGAGGCCCGAGAATGCTGCCTTGAGGTACGCCAGCGGTTACCTTTTTTACCGAGGATCGGAAGCTATTAATACTGGTGAACTGAAAGCGGTGCTCAAGATAAGTCGCAATAAGTGCACGAACAGGACCCCTGAGACCGTAGTCAAACAGTTTTGCCAAGAGTCGGTTATGACTGATGTAGTCAAAGGCCTGTGAAAAATCTATGAAAACACCTAGAGCAAGTTTCTTGTCTTTGAAACATTGCAAGATATACTCTTTCAGGCTGAGTAATGCGGTCTCAGTTGACTTATGCTTAATAAAACCAAACTGTGGATCTGTTATAATTTTATGTGTGTCACAAAAGCATGCTATTCAAGTGTGAATGACTTTTTCCAATCCGTTAGAAAAGATTGGCAGCACTGAAACTGGTCAATAATTCGAAATACAAAGTTTATCGCCTTTCTTATACAGAGCCGTAATTTTAGCAGTTTGCATGCGCCGTGGAAACACTCCGGATTCTAGACTTAGATTAAATATATGTGATAAAACTGGGGCTAAATTATCTAATACATTCTTTACAGGCCGAATCTGCAAATCATCTATATCATGGCATCTGCTACTCTTCATATTTAAAAAAGCTGTGAATACTTCAGAACATGTAGTTGGATTTAAGTACATAGAATTCATACTGGGCCTGATGCGAGTCTCATATGTTATGCTTGAGCTGCTTTGGTATTCTCGAGTCACGAAATATCGGTTGAACGCCTCTGCTAATTCGCGTCCGCTTACTTTTTGTCCTTGAACAAGCACTTCTTGAGGACAGCTAATCTCAGGTGTGCGTAAAATAACAGAGTTAATCTGGTGCCATAACTTTCGAATATCGCCGTTGCATGATTCAAATTTACCGTAGTAATACGAGTCTCTAGCACACCTTAACTCTTTAGTTAACTTATTTCGAAAAATTTTGTACCTTATTAATAATTCCGGATCGCGTGTAGTGATGAAGTGTTTGTACATTTTTTCCTTAAGTGTGTATCTTCTGAAGCAGACGTGACGTCATCCACTCCTTTTGCCCTTTCCGAGGTGATACGTGCGCCTTGTATAGAAAATGTTCAGCATAAAGAATTTTAAATTTGTCCAAAAAACAGTCATAAGCAGCTTCTGCATCTGTTAGTGTAAGCACGTCTGACCAAGTCGTGTCTACAATAGCCTGTCTGAAAGTACCCAGTTCGCTTTGTTCGAACCCGTCTAGTTAGCCTGGCCTTCGTGCGGTGCCTATCGCATCTAGAGTTAATAATAATAATTGGTTTTGGGGGGGAAAGGAAATGGCGCAGTATCTGTCTCATATATCGTTGGACACCTGAACCGCGCCGTAAGGAAAGGGTAAAGGAGGGAGTGAAAGACGAAAGGAAGAGAGAGGTGCTGGAATGCCGCGGTGACATTCTCGGACGATTACACTTTCGACCGGACATCACCCTTAGAATGTTTTGGGCCCGTCCTTTGTCCTTTCTTTGCGGTCTCCCTTTTGGCTTGGCTGTCCTTGCACGCGGCCGCTTTCCAGAAACTGTCCTAGCTGTTCCGTCTTGCGCACCTCCCTTTCTGGAGGTGCCCTCACTTTTAACATCTGTAATTTGACGCAGCACCGAGCCGCATTTTCCACTTGATTTCGAACTATCGGATCATGTTTTCGACGAGTCACTGTACGTTGCAGCCCCAGATTGTTCTGACTCCACTTTAATTTCCGCCGAGTCTAGCACCTTGCTCTCCTGAGACCCGCTATCCAACCCTACAACCCTAACTCTCTAGCCCGCAACTCTACCAGGACCACTCTTTGGTTAACGTTGCGTTCTGGCCTGGGGTTTCAGCGGCGCACTCAGGTGACTCGCTGTCACTCTCTTTGCAGCGAAGCGTCACGAACACTTGGCTACTATTGCTCGCCAGCCGCATCGGAGGAGGTTCTTCCTTAAGATTCCCTCACTGCGCTGGCCTGTGAGCTCACTATTCTCTTTCTGTGAGAAATCATCAGGCTCTGAATTGCCAAATGCTGCCCCTGCAGCTGCCGAACCGGCGTTTCTTTCTTGGCTAAAATCTTCCCTGCCGTTACTCCATTGAGCAAGGGCTGTGTCCCCAGATGACCAAGCGGGGTTATTAGACTGGTCGCTGACCTACTAGTGTTGCGCTGCCCGCTTCCATCTCTTCGTACTTTGGAGTCCGACTCCCCACAAATTCCGGTACCTGTAAAGTGCTCTTTTCGCGGTCTCATAGTTGTCGACATCCTCGTCGAACAGGCGCGCTAGTACGCCATCGACATCTATTGGGAGGATGGCCACTAACATCATTGACCAGTAAATGTTATCTACCTCTTCCTAAGCGCAAATACGCTCGCCATTTTCAAGGAAAGTTCTGAAATTTTCTCCTCTATGAAAATTTCTTAAACAGGTTCTCGCTCTTCCCCAATTCTGTAATTGAACATTACGCGTGAACTCCTTTGCTGTTCTTCGCGTACTTTTTCTAGTTCAGCCCGTGTCACGCTAGACTTCGCCTTCCTTTCTCTCTCTTGTGCCTCACAAAGTTCTCGCCTTATTTCCTCGCGTTGCCTTCGCTCCAGAATCGTTTCCTATGTCTCGTCTGCCTCCTCGACTGTCACCACCTCCGCCCGCATACATAATGTCCAAAATCGGTTCTCTTGTTTTAGTGGGGCCTACTGGGATGCCCAGATCCTCCAGAATTTCAAGGAGGTCATCTACCTTGAACTTGTCTATCGCGTGTCACACCTTGTGCCGCTAATAAACTCTAAGTTAGAAGTTTTAGCTGGAAGCAGTCAAAACAAAAATGCCAAATTTTCATTACCCAGAAAACCAAAATCCCACGCCTGTGCTAGTGTGGTCTGGCGAAATGAGTGGCAAACATCGGGCACTCACACTGTCGAGATATGGCTAACCCCTTCACCCTTCAATCCCGTAGCTTTCATCCAGATGTTGTCGCTTGTAGATTCAGATCCCCATCGCTGATCCACAGTTGTTGGGACTCCCAGGCTTCGGACTCCCAATTCCTCACACAACAGCAACAGGTCCGGCTTGTGCAGATTCCACACATGTGGTCATGTTCCGAGACAGCTGCTCTCTTGCTGGCCGACAGTTGTTGCCGCTTGTAGGTTCCGACCTCACCGCTGGTCACCAGTTGTTAGTGTGCCCAGGCTTCGGATCTCACCGCTGATGATCATTTGTTATAAGTCGGGTAGCATAGCCAGTTGTGTCGCAGGGGTTCACTTGAACCCGGGTTCCTTCAGGTAGCGTGTCCAAGCCTTCGGGCTGAGGAAAGATAGAACTTGAAGGTTGGGACAACGAAAACACAAACAGGTTTACTGGCACTTAGGGAAGAACTTAATTACATATTGTACAAAAGAGAAAACAGTAAAGAATTAAAAGTACATAGCGTCGAGCTACTGGACGAGCCTTGTCGCCAAAGCCCAGAGCGTTCGTCTCGGCTCAGGATGCTTGTTAAATACACTAAGGCTACGACCCTTTCACCAGGCGAGGAAACAAACAAAGGGAAGGTCATCTCCCCCCCCCCCCCCGAAGTGCGTGGGAAAGATTCCGCAGGCAGGTTCCCAGCACGACTTTTTTTTTTCGTAGGGTCCTCGTGGAGTCAACGATGTGTCGAAATTTCCGCTACCACGTGGTCATCACGGTCGATGAATCTTCGGTTTAATCGCAGGTGTGCATCCCGTTCATAACACTCCGAGCGTCATACTGACTAAACACGAAACGGGAGAATGCGATCGGAAGCACAACGAAACTAAGAAAAGCCGAAAGAAAGCTTCAACAAGTGACGAACGAAAGCGCCGTGCTATCGATCAGGCGACACCGCGTTTCTCGACAGGAAGGGAGCTGCAAGAGAGGAGCCACGAAAGTTTGGCTGAATAAACTGAATCCAATATGTCACCGTGAAAAATCTTCACAACTTCCTAAAGACATAAAGTGCAGGGCTCTCCCGGCTTAGCAAAGTCAGTGCATCTACGGAGTGGTTGCGTCCAGACAAACTGAATCGTTTTACGATGTGAACCACGTCCAGCGAGAATCTGTCGTCGGACAAGACGTGGCTACCGATGCTACCGACGTGTGCGGAAAAATTGGTAGTAGCTTAGCTCGGCTATGCAGGATATACGTAGCGAGAGGTACGTTTCCCTGGCTGGCCTTTTTGTGGTCAATGTATGTTTAGCAATGAGAAAAATTGGGCGCCATCTCGGCGGCTATGCGCCGTCTATTACGCTCGGCAGTCTGGCATCTCCGTTTGGCAAGCCGTTCCTCCCTCTGTTCGGGCGTCTCCGCTACTCTTCGCCTTCTTACGCTTTCTCTCTTTGTTGAGTAGCCAAGTACCAAGCGACAACCTCAGGATCGGGAGAGTTAATCTTCGCTTGTCTATACCGCCATTTAGCAGCGGAACGACTCTCCTTCTGTGCGTCCATAAAAAAATATTGTGGCTCAAGCTGAGCCACAGTCGCTGCCACGTGAAGACAGTAGGAGAGTTGAGAGAAAATGATACGAAAGACTGATAGAAAGGTCGCGCATTGCAACAACCGTGCCATCTGAAACGATGACGACGGTTTAGCAACAGATACCCCGGTGACAAGGAGCCCTCGTCACATGTGCGAGAGCACCTAGATCCCAGCCACGTAGTGCCAAGAAACCTCTCCCCCTACAGCCACCCATTACATCTCCGCCTTCTATACGCAATGCTGTGCGTGCGACGCGTGGTTCAGGTGATAGAGCGGCGTGCAGCGAGGCGTACTAGTGGGGTCTCTCTGTTGCATGGTATCGGCGCATGCGCACAATTGCTCATCTGCCTGACGTCACGCGCGGATCCAACGGTGGAGCTCGCGCGGCCGCGGCGACGGCAAACCGCACGCCGCCCCTGCTGCTCGTCTCCGGTTACCATGATAACGATACATGCGCACAACTTTCCTCTCCCGTCCACCGCGAAATACTCTACTGGTAGCCGAGCGTAGCTCTCGTTACAGAAAAAAAGTAAAGACAGGACGCATTCCAACCGACGGTGGCTGGAAAAATAAATCGCAGGGGGTTATTCGTCTGCAACACGAATGTTTGAGCGTTAGCTCTGGTGTCACACCAAGGAATTTTTCACAGGCACGTTGTAGTTTTTTCGAAAAGTCAGACAGCTGGAGGTGAATCTGGAAGAACCGTTTTCTGCAACTCCCAAAACGGTATAACTTAAGTGGTTCAAAATAGAGATATAAAGGTGGAATCTGGTAGACTGCAAGCCAGCGGTCATATAAAAAAATTAAACCGAAACCTTTCTGAATGCAGCAGGTCGACTCCGGAAATATAATAAATTTGAGGATACGGTGATGTCATAACTTCTGTGGCAACGCGTCGTTGATATTAGACCTTTTCACTACTTACATAATATGCTCAGTAAAATTTCTTCAACTTCATTTACCTGATTTCTTCTTAGTGAACGACATGATGTGACACGCACTAGGTGCGCCTCCACGCCCTCAGGCGTAGGAGCGATAACTGCAGCTTGTTTTAAGGCGCACCGTCTTCGAGGTAAGGACCTCAGCAGTGATCCAAACAAAAGTGCAGCAGAAAACAGCGCCTTCTTTCAATCACACAAAGCCACGAGAGTCTTCGGGCTATTGCACACCTGCCCGCGCCAATGACAGATCTTTTGCCTCGTAGGCCAAAACGTTAAAATAACGTTTTAACTGCGAGTTTTAACGTTTTCAAATTAATCCGAGTCAGGGACTGGGCCGAAGAGGTCGCCGAACGACATCTTCGGTCGACCGCCTGGCATCCGGAAGAGAAGAGGAGCCCACTGCGGGGAGGGGAACACCACCCCAATCCGTGCCTAAAACCACTGTAATGACGTTTGCTCCTCCTCCATTGCAACTCCCATCACATGTGTGCCCCCTATGCCAGCTCCTGAAGTGTTCAACTGAGACAGATGCACATTGTATGAGATCTGAGCTCGCTCCTTATAGGTCACGTGTGAATTTTTCGCAACCTGCCTGCGACGCCCAAATGAGACGAGTGGGACTCGGTGTACACCAGGTATAATCGGGGACGTTCAGGACAGAGAAATGAAGGAAAAGTGTTGTCGATCCCGAACACTAATGCTGCAAAGAAAGCGGAGTTTAACAAGTCATTTCTTGCTCTTCGTTCGTGCAGTCCGCGAAGAAGATTGGCGACTACAGCTATGTGCTGGAGGAGAACCTGCAGTACTGGCGCTGCGAGTACGTGAATTGCCCCGGACAATGCCGCACCGACCACAACTTCGAGTAGTGGCCGGGCCGTTGCGCCACCTGCAAGAGCTGCATGACCTGCACCACTCCGCGTTCTGCAGCGGGACTGAGTACGCCACCCAGAGCCTGTTCCTCTTAGTTAAAATCTACGGAACGGGAGAGTACTTCAGGAGTGAGAATGCCCGGCGCAAGCCATTTATTCAGTCAAATATTATCGTTGCAGTATGACTATTTTTTTTGGCACTGTTGTCGGCGCCACAGCAGAGAAGAAATGCAAATGACCAATTCTTAGTTCAGTCGGTAAGTCTTGACCTTCCCTTCTCCCCATGGCCGAAGCTACTAGAACAAACGTTGACTATGCCTTGTTCTACCTCTGCTCGTTAAGGGAGTCTGCTCAGACACTCATTTGAGGCGGAGAGAAACGAATTAACGTTATTCTTATAAAAACAACCTAGTAAGCTCATATTTTCTTCCGTCCCCCTTCGCCCCAGCTCCGGAATTTTTCAATCCAGTCCGGCACTTCGTTGAGGTAGCGCTAGCTTTCATTAAAAAAAGAACACTGATATGCACAACCCAAAGTATATATCCACACTACTCCTTGTGCATCGTGCGTCGCAACCTTTCTCTTTTCATGAATGGTTCGAAACTTTGTCATGCCATGTTAATCAGTCACGCATAAAGAGGATTTATAATGTGTTTAAGATGATGGTGGTGGGGTTGCTGGTGGATTTTTATGGTGCAAGGGCACTGTGGTCATAATGTGTGTTTATGTATGTCTTTTGTGATCCTCTAGGAGCTCATGGCTGCCGCATTGATTGCCTATGCTTCTTGCTTGCTATGGTTTTTGTGTAAGTTTAAATTAAACCGAATTACATTTGAAATGAAAATTATACGCATCTCTTTCTTATTGCGCGCATGCACAATAATGGCGCCAGCACATCGACGGCTCTGCTGCTGGACCGCACATTCAGCGGCAAAGGGGTGCGTGAAGATTCGAAAGGAGGCACGCAAGAAACCAACCCAGAGGTGCCTGCTCGTCAGAACCAAGATGAGGAGCAAGAGAAGCGGGAGAAGCGGAAGCTGCAACATGCGGAGGAGCACAGAGAGGAGCTGCGTGTCGAGAAGCGGCATCACCGATCAGGCAGCCCGGCCGGGGAGCAGTCGAGCATCGATTTGATCAACTCTCACACGCACATCCTACCGGATCGACTTATCAAGCAGGAACCGCCGTCTCCGTCCCCTCAGGCTTCTACGGTCCCGCATGAGCCCACTGACGCCTTCTGTCACAGCGATGACCAGAATACGCGACGGCCCATAAAGGCGCACAAGTTATCGCCAGAGAAACCGCTAGCCAGAGGAGGCCCGCTCCTTAGTCCGGACAGCCCTCTTAAAGGCCCCGTAGAATCTGTTTCACCCCGACAGCCGAGCGTGGGTTCCATTGACATTAGGAACGAAAAGGAGGCAGTATTCATCGACTGCAAGGACATCATTGAACTTGAAAGCGACGACGATCGCTCTACCGTGAGCTTCGAAGAAAACGTAGTTATCAAGCAGGAACAGCACGGGAGCGACGACGATCGCTCTAAAGCGAGTTTCGATGATGACAACGTAGAAGAAAAATATACTTTATGCCCGGACGCCGCAGACAATAACGTGTGCCAGGCCATTCAGAGGCCTGTACAAGGAAAAGTCGAAGGAGGAGGCATGAAGAGCGCTGGTAACGATTGTAAGAGACAGTCACATGCAAGCGCCGACTGTGAATCCAATAGCAGACCTTTAGACGCCGAGAGCAAGCTTTCTCAGGCGAAAGCCAACATCAGGGCCAAACCTGCCAGCGACGGCGAAGGGAACAGACCTGAAACGAGCGCCAGCCACGAAGGCGAAACCACGAACGAGGTCGATGACAAGCAGTCCCACGAAAGCGCCAGCAGCTCGCTCGCTGACAGTCCTGAGCACGACACCAAACACCGGGGGCACCGTGCAGAGCAGCCACGCGTGTCACGTGCCACGAGCGACTGCCGCGAGCGGGATCTGCGAGCTGCTTTCCTGATCCGGACGCGCCGCCTTCTCGAACCAGAGACCGAACAGGTGAACCAAGAGTGGTCTAATGAATCTATGCGGAGGATGCTGCTCGAGCGACAGCTGACGGGGATCGTGTCTAATATGGAGACCCCCCCCCCGCCCTGCCTTTCAAGTAGACTGGCAACAAACGTGGCAATGGACCCTAGAGAAAGCGCACTGTGCGTCGTCAGGGTTCGAAGGGTATAGCCGCAAGCTGCATCCGCAACGGAGCTGGCGACCGCGCACGGCGCGTCTCATGTGCCGCCCTGGCGAAGAATGTTTTGCATTTGATGATGGATGTTACTGCGTAAGCATTGCACGACTATATATAAAGTTTCGTGTCATCACGATAACGTTAGAACGAATTGAGTTATAAGAATGGTTGCGCTAGATAGAGCATTAAAAAAAATCTAGAGGGGGAAATTATGAGGTGCACGTGGGGTAATTAGTTTATTAATTAGATGTAAAAATGTCCCAAAAGAGGGCGGGGACGGAGCAAAAGTGGCGCCAAATTTGAAAACACCGGAAGTGTGAACGGATCCAAGCGTGGTACAAAGTTTGAAAACTCAAAATTGGCAATGATGGAACTTGTTTAACTTAGTCAAAGAGGGGCGAGGAGGCATCTATGCTTACGCATTCTTCCAACGCGGGTACCGAATGATCTCACAATTTTTTGCTATCAGTAGGTTTTATCATTGCATTGTCACATACTTCATCTCCAGGTTTTTGTAAATAAAAGATTTTGAGTGCGAAAGAATAACTCCACATGTACCAACCTCGACAAAGAATCTTGTCTTGTGCTCCGGATATGGCTGTGTGGTCCGAACTATCTGAAGCGGACATTTGGAATGGGTGGCGACTTGTATTTATGGTCAAGGTGAGCCGAAAACACAGGTGAAGGGACCCAGACGACAGCAATGCTTAAAGTGGAGAATTCGGATAAATCGTATCTGTATTTATGGGAAAGAAGTGCCATAAAGACGGTGACGAAGGAGAAAGTAAAACAATTCAAGCGCTTGAAGTGGATAGTTAGGATAGTTGATAAGTATTTATGATCAAGGGGCGGCAAAAGTAGGCATAATTTATGGTATTTTCTCGGGCCCTTATTTGTCTTTCTGACTCTTTTAACCAAAAATGTGACGTATCTTGGTAGCTGCTTATTTCTGGGGCTGATACTGGAAGGTTATCAAAATAAGGCTATCAGCGAAGCAGAGACCAGTCAGGCGAACAATGGAAAGAAAAATGCAAGTCTAACATTACGAGACAAAAAAAATCGCAGCATAGATGAGAAAGGAAGTGCGAGTCAAGGGCGTTTTAGCTGAAACAAAAGCAATGGACGTACAGTATGGTCCACGGTTAAAGGGAACGTGCGATTGCGTGAGAGGCGCGCTCCGCGAAGCGCTGCCGTCTATAGACGGCGAAAATGGGCGGCACCAGATGCATGATCCGAAAGGGCAGCACACTTGGCTTACTGTGCATGCGCCTTGTGCCACCGATTTTCGCCGGCTGTCGCGGCCACCACGCAATCATATGTTCCCTTTAACAATACACCGTACCATACATGCGCGATAAATTGAACTACGTAGCAGGGATCAGTTTGGGGCAGATGGTGTTATTCAAGTACATTTCTTGTTCTACGGGCCATTTCCTTTCTCCCCAAAAATGGAAGACCAGTGATTTACTGTGAGCCTAGCGTGAACATCAAGTAAAGGGAGACGAGATCAAGGTCATCCTGAAGCCAGTTATGCTCGCTTAGTGCTTCTGAATGAGGCAGCCAGAAAACCAAAGGAAAAATGGGAGGTTGCTTCTGAGAAGAGCATTTTAGGCCGGCAGTCGACTCCGCTCCGGTGATGATGGAGGGAAATGTCGGAGCACTCTTACCTACGGTTCTTCCCAGTAGACCTTGTCACTCTATTTAAGCGAAAGTATTAGCTTATTTCGTACTGTACAATAATTCCGGGACACTCTGGAATGTTAGCGTGCATTAAGTTAATTACAGATGTACTAATGTATATTTACACCCGACGCCACACGCGCGGTATTGAGACTTCCTGGAAACAAAATCTGACGCAACGTGAACCGACCCAACTCTCTCTCCGCGAAACCGTGCGATGTTCCGCATACACAATTGACACATGCGTAAAGATCGAGATAGGAAGTCTGGCCAAGGATTGCAGAGAAAGGAGAGGGAGGAAATTCAAAATAAAGCCCGTTAATCGTCTGGCAACGGTGGGATGAGGTGCGGCTCAAGAAGAATAAAGCGAGCAACTCGGATATGCGTCGGCTTAGCTGGTCTTTCGACTAGGTTGGGAAAGAAGCGAACACAACCGGTTTTTGTGCCATAGCTTCGTTTCAGCCTCTGCGCGGGTGTCTTACTGGAGGCACGTTCATTCCCATAGCTGGTTCGTGAGTGGATTAGCACGTGCTCGCCAGGAAAGAAACGCCGAAAGCCGGCGGATTCTTTGCGGCGTTAAGCAATTCTGCGCACGACCCATGCACACACACATGTCGCTCCTATCTCACACCGACGTCAGGCAAGGAGGGAACAGCGCTGTGAAGAGTTAGAATTTTGTTGAAGCACGCCATCACTGCGTCAAAAGTACAAAATCAATCCGACACCCGACGGCGGCTGTGAAGTGTGCAAGTTTCGGAAGCCGCGTAGAAGCGATTGTCGCAATTCAAAGCCCGCAGCTGCGCTCTGGTTCCTTTCCGGCCTGCCGCAGACAGCATTAGACAAGCCTGGAGGGCGCCCATAGGGAGCCTACATGTTGCGATGCCGAGCGTCCTCGAGTGTGCTAGTCGGAAAGTGGACATAAACAGTTACCTCTAACGTGAGCGTTTATTACCACTCTCTGCTCTCCTTAAGTTCAAGTTCTTCGGCTCCAATAAATAAGTGCGTCTGTTATTTGTTAACTACCCCGAAATACAAGTGCCCATACATACATAGAAAGACGGACTAGAAGTTACAGTTAACAGTACTGAAGTTTGGTATATTTTTATCCAATGTACGCTGCCCTCGTTGAACGCGCACAGCTCGGGAACATCGTCCCTCGTATAGCTCGCGCATGCTTGGACACATAGTGCTTCTTCGCCGGTTTGGACTCCGGCTCTGGGCCACGCAGACGGCGTCCTGGTTAGTGCCAAAGATGGCACTCATGCTCTTTGAAACTAATAAGTACGAGACATACACGTGCACAAGCTTCCGTCCTGGACATTGTCGGGGAGGAGAGTACTTGGGTCTGCGCTTGTGCCGGCCCACTGATATCGGGTACACTGCATTACAGTTTAGTGCACGCGTCACAAATTGTCGCCTCCCAACTCCCTAAAAAAAATTAGAGGGGACAGTTAAACTCCACCTTAAGGATATGACGCGATAGCGTTAGCGAATTAGTACTCATATATGCGGAATTAGTCATTCTCAACTTTACATTCATATGTCTCTGGGAGTCCTCATACAGTTTCTTGCGCAATGGTATCGCGGTTAAGGAATGCGCCGCCACTACCCTGAGATGGAAATTGCTTGCACAGGTGGGTCTTGTGAGACTTAAGTAACTCATTCCGAGCAACTTCTCGCGACCAACCATTATTTTAACTGCCACCTGTCAGGTGGTTAGTTTTGTCAAAATCCGGAGGATACGTTTTCCAGAGCCTATTTTCCAGCGAAACGAATAAGGACAGCGACGTTATCGGAGCATTTTGCACCTTCCATCAAGCTCGTTGATAGGCGCTACGAATGACCTCACCGTGAAAGCACGTTAAACTAAGTTAAACTCTACATAGACGATAACCACAGAGTTGCTTAGAAGTGTTTGGTCATCCTTGCTAAGAAGGTCTTGAAGAATTAAGAGATGAATAAAAACTATGATGCTATAATAGCCGGTACACCATCAAAGATTTGTCAAAAGACTGCCAGCAGAGGAAGGTAACAAATGAGAAAACAGTTCATTATATCGCACATCGCGCAGCTCTTAAGCAAGACAGCCTTTCTATCACGCTCAGAGTTGTCTTTGATGCATCGTCGAGCGAACCAGGAGGCTGGACCGAACTTGAACCCTGATCTGAAAAATTACTTAAATTTCAGGGTTCATCGCGTCGGCATTACCGACGGGCACATTAGAGAAGATAGGCACATTACAGCCTTCATGGCCCGCGAACCTAGTGGAACCGGGAATACCTACGAATTGCCTGAAGCTCGTTCCTGGGGGAGCATGAAGAAAGTGTACACTGTATAGCTTATTCCGGTTTGTAATCAGGACACCTATGTAACGCATACTCGCTCGACGATGAGCGTCCCTACACGGTAATAAACAACAGTCGTCGTTGTACAACGCTAAACTCCCGCGAAAATGGTTTCGTCATTTGTGAGTGTCTCGAATTTCACACGCGTCCCCTTCCAAACACCTGTGGTTACACGTATTTGAATCTTCATATATTTTCACAGCTCGTTTGTGTCGTGATCATTTTTAAAACGGCTGCAAGGCGCTTGTAATCCTAATTTTGTAAAAAACGCTCAAAACACTTGTTTAATATATTTATACGCAGAAAATTCAGACATCCAAATAAACTCCAAATATCAAAAAAACGGCCGTGGCTTAGCTTGGTTAAGCCTGGTGATTGCGAAGGCCAGCCTTGGTGAGAGATTTCTCCTGTCTTTTCTTCGAACGCTCTTGTCTCTGCTGGGGTGTTTCTTCTGCACGCTGTTTTCTTCTCTTTTCGTTTTCCTTCTCTCGAAACGCACGTCCCTTCTCGAGCCGCTGCTGCCGCTGTTCCGGGGTTTCTTGGACACGCCTCTGCCGTTTAGTCGCGTTCTGAACTAGTAGAAGGAGACTCACTGTCGGGCAAACTCATAATTTCTTCCTTTGCTTCTGCTGTTTCCACAGAGGAGGTTGCACGTTGTCGCCGAGCTGCATACTGGGCACGCCGCTTAGAAAGTCGTTCTTCTCGTTCTTCTTCCGTCTCCGTAGCTCGCTGATGCTTCCTCTTTGCATTCTGCCGAGGTACCTTGTTCGTAGGCACCATCGTAACATTTGGCTGTATGATTGCCTTGGCGAGAGGAGCGGAGCTGTTTTATACAGCTGGTGTGACGTCACTCCGACCGTAGCGCCCCTGGTGAGAGTAGCGGGAGTTAGGCCGCCGTTGGTGGCTACCGCCTCGCCTCGCGACGGCATGAGATGGGGCCCCGTTTTTACACAGCTGGTGTGACGTCACACCGACCGTAGCGCCCCTGGTGAAAGGAGCGGGAGTTAGGCCGTTGTTGGTGGCTACCGCCTCGCCTCGCGACGGCGTGAGATGGGGCCCCGTTTTTACACAGCTGGTGTGACGTCACTCTAGGTCACGTGGTGTGACGTCACGCAGCGAGGTCACGCTAAAGGTCAATGGTGCCTACCACCGCCTCTCCACGGAACGGGCTGAAGTGCGACCTAAAGTAGTATTGCTTCGCAAGAATAAACTGCAAAAACTTCGATATATCATTTAAATAGCTGTTTTGTGCAATTAACAGCCACTGTTTTTAAATGAACGATGTGACGAGGACTATGCTGTAGTCGTTACGATGGTCACGATGGTGCTAGTTCTCAATTGACTTATATGCGCAATGTAAAAAATAGCTGTCCATAGGGATAGAATCTAATGTTTGCGGGACATATAGATACTGCAAATCCCAGTACCAACGGCTCGCAAATGTACAACAAACAACACACACGAGTAATCAAAGACGGTTGTCCACTGCATTGTGTAATCCTATTAGGGGTCCCGACCTGAGCGAGGGTGCGCTTCGGACGCGGGCGATTGAATCAGGGCCCTCTTTGGCGATCATATCAGAGTGCGAGCAGAGTTGGCTGGCTCTCCGTTGGAAGGCGTTGCTTGCACGAAAATAAAAGTTTTCTTCGCTATTTCTACGCGCTCTTGCTTCGATAAAGCGATATTACAATGTTTTAAGTGCAAAAAGTAAATTGCAGTGCACAATAAGCATTCATTCAGTGCTGATGTAAACATGAAATGCTTATTGTCAAGGTCATTTGCACCTACATGAAATGAAATTGACTAATATTCGTGTCGCACGTGCTATCGGCACGCGTAATAGAAGAATATTAGCATATTGTAAAATAATATACGGGTGTAATCAAGCTTAAAAGCAGCGCGCTACGGCAACAGTGCAAAAATGTACCCGGGGCAGAAGCACTGCCGAACAGTAATATAACGGATTGCTCACTTTCACATGTTTATAATTAATGTGCGCTTCAAAATCGATCACCATGCGTAGAGGCTGATAAATCAGATGACGCCGCTTTGCTGATCAGACTGTAACCTGCCAGGTATAGTCAGGAATCGCTAGCGGCGCTATCATGATCTCGCGCTAGCTGCAAACTAAACTAAAACATTAGTGGCGCTTCAAATTTTGAAGGCACCGCGAAAAACACGAAGCACATAAACATGGAGAAGCAACATAATCACACAGTGCTGAAATCTTGTCCCTTCTTTTATCGTGTTTCGCGTTTTTCCGCTGTCAATTCGAAACGGATCAAAATTACAAAGTCCAACCATTCATCCGGTCAATCTCTGCGATACTGTCATATTGATTCAAACCAATCTACTAGTAACGTGCATTGTCTTCGCTCGCGCAAAAAAAAAGACATTTGAGCGAGTGCGTCGTTGACAATGCCAACAATCTGATAGTCTTAGAGGTATGCGTACGATTGCTAAAACTGCTACGCGATGCTAACTAAGCTGATACTTCTGCAAAACTAGCACTAGATTCTGCGCACTTTTCCGATCCGCGATTTGCTCCTTTGCTTTTCGTACCAACTGCCTCGGAAGTGGTGAAATTTCACGGGCGGTTCATAGCCGTTAGCGAACTGTACCTGCTGTTGTGGTACTCCACAGCCCAATACTAACGACTTCCAGCTTTCGGCGAAGACGCATCAGTCGATGCCATTGCGAGGCATTGCAGAATATTACGCGTGAACCGCGTTCCGCATGGCTAATATTCCACACGGCTAGTTTCGCCTCTATCCGCCAGGGGGAGCGACGCAGATAAGATTAAGAAGTTTGAGGGGATAGGGTGGCCACAGCTGGCACAGGGTTGATTGGAGAGATATAGTTGAGGCCTTTGTCCTGCAGTGGGCGTAGTCAAGCTGATGATTATGAGGTACGTGAAATCCACATCTGCACATAGCTATGAGGCCATGGGGACACAAAGTGAAATTGCAGTTGTTACCGGCGGGTATATAATTAACTAAAACTACTCAAACTTTTTAGCCGCTGCAGCTAGCTTGAATGTTTATATCAGAAACACTGAGTTGGCGGCATTTCTTGACTACCCAATTTCTTAATTTTTCCAGAGCACGCATGTTCCGAGATACCCCCCCCCCCCTCAAGGTCCCACTGATTTCTCGTCATTACGCCAAGAAAGCGATGATAGTGGACGCGAAACTCTTCCGCAGTTTGACGTAGCTGTGACGTATGGCGTTTCTTCCATTTCGGTATCTGGAATAAAAAGTTAAGTTATCAGCTTCAGCGGTCGCTCTACGCCGTTTCTGGCGCAACGCCGCGTCACAGCGGGAGGAATTTCTCGTCGATCGTCACCGCCTTGCATGCGCAATTACGCTGATCGGGCTGGAACTTTGGAAGCGAACATCACTGTAAAGACGCTTGCTGGGAGAATTCTACCAATGTAATTGTGTACAAATATGACTACCAGTGTATTTTCAGTATAAAAATGTCCGCTAACTGCAGTCACTAAAAAGTTCAGTAAACGATTTTAGTTAATTAGGTGCCTGCAGGTGGCAAGTATCAATCTCCGTCCCCCCTGGTAGTATAACTTATGCGTAGAGGTGGATTTCACGTGCAGTCTTTGTCAAAACTATATAGCCCAAGGGGTCCGGTTCTGCAGTGCGGCTCCTCTTGCACACTCAGGGACCGTATCTCATGAAGGCAGGAAGAATTTGCGTCCTCAACCCCCCTCCCCCCACCCCCCGTCAGCCCTGCAGTGCAGCTGCATTTGCATACTCCGAGACAGTAGTCTCATGAAGCCAAGAGGAATTTGTCCTCAACCCTCGCAAGCTTATGGCTGTCAAGTGTGCTAAAGACACCTGTCATGTATACCGTTTGGAAGCAAACCCTTTGGGCTGTATATCTTTAATAAAAACTATCTCCCAGCGCCTAAACTTAAGAAATTTGTAAAGCATAATTTTTCTCTCTTTCTACAGTTACATGATGCGATCATCGAATAATCGAGCGTTGGAAAGTGCGTTGCAGGCGCAAACGTAACCGGCGTTCTGCTTCCTAGCACAAGTAACCGTCATCTATTCCAACCCGCGGCCGTAAAGGCCCAGTGCCGTCGAAGCCGCACACCTCACGTATCGCCCCGCTGCGATGTTATTACGGGCTAGTGCGCTGCTGCCAGCCCTGACAGTGCACTGTGCTGTGCGCTACACCCTAGGCACAGAGCATAATTTATCCCTTTGTTTCCCTGCCCACGTGTACGGTAGCCTACCGGGCATCGCCTGGTTAAAGAGCACCAGAAAGGGGCTCTCAATAAAGCTGCGATAGATCTGGAATGTTAAAGGACACCGCTTCATAATTATCCTCCAGCAAGAATTCTTTAAGTGCCTTCTGCGAAAACTGAGTTATATGACGAAAAAATTTCAACTTACGCGTCTTCGCGCCTTTCCCTCTCTTCTCGCACGCCGAAACGGCGGTGTACCTCCGCCGGCCCCACCCACTCGGCCCCTCCCGAACCTCCGCCGGCTGCGGCGCGCGCCGCGGCCGTGGTAGCGCTTGACGTCTGAAAGAGTTTGGTGCTGTGAACCAATGATAACCCCTAGCTGCTGACGTCACTTGCATGACGTGACGTCGTATGCCAGGTTTCGCGCGAAAACCCGGCACCGCGCGTCGCCACGAGGTGCGAAAGCGGGAATTTTTGAAAATGTAATGCAAATTTCCCGCTCGCTTATGGGGCCATGTACGCGACATGTACGCTCGGTGGCCTGTGCTCTATATAGTGCAAGAATTTTGAAGCCTAGCTCAAACACCCCTTTCTGTGGCCCTTTAACCTCCCTGCCTTTCCGTCCTTCTGTTTCTCTTCTGTAGTTACGAGAGTCCTCTTTCGGTCAGTGTCACTCACTCATTTCTTGCTCAAACCAACAACTTCTAGCAATGCTTTCCTGAACAGGGGCAAAAGTGGCGGCAAAGCCAATGGGCTCTTGGAATGAGGGACCAGCCAGCTAGCCTCGATTTAGTATGTGCATTAAATGTTTTTGCCATTCACTTAGCCGTTCCAAAAAGCACAGCCATGTCATCAACATGATCCTGGCTTTATTCAAGGTTAAAGCCCGTGTAAAATTTACCGCTGAGACGTGCTCGCCGCGTGGTGACGAAGCTGAATATAACTATGAACAAGTGATGCAACCTCTTCATGAAGCCATTGCTTCTTGGCCGCTGCTGATTTCTTTATGAAGTAGTGCCTGCAAGATATCAATGACAGGCGGGGCGGCGAGGCTCACGTGCAGGTGTAACAGACGGCTTATTTAACCTCCTTTTTTTCCGCAAAGAAAACTGCCCCCATGCTTAAAGGGTCGATGCTACTTATCCATGCCACTCGCTTACAGATTCACCTGTGAGCAATGGTACCCAACAAAAAAGGGGCTTAAAGATCGGCGTATTGTGCGTGCCTACATGTGAGCAGAACTATCCTTCGGTCCCCCAGGGACATCTCGGAAAGAGGACCTCGCCCTGAAGTGGGCGACTCGCCGAGCCGTGCCTGGATCCGCAGAAAGGTTCCCTTTGAAAGGTTGCGTGTGCCCTCTGGTGCGGGCCGTCACCAAGATCGGCGACTACGGCTACGTGCTGGAGAACCGGGTTGGGAGCTTGCTGTTCTCGCGCTGCGAGTACGTGAGCTGCACCTGAATGTGCCGCACCACCCCTGATCTCTGCCTGGTTGCACGGCCATCGCACCACCTCAAGGAGCTGCACAGCCAAAGAAGCCAGCCGGACGGGTGCGTGTACACTCTGCACTCTAGGCGCTTGAGGGCGGTTACGTGCAATGCTTAAAGTCTGGCTCCATCGAAAGGGGTCTATAGTGATTCGAGCGCAGGTGGAGAGGGCACGCGCATTTAACTTTTGTTTGTAGATGGCTGGGCTGGCACCAACAGTGCCGAAAATTTGCCGAAGCTGCGATGTAAAGTGGGTCCAGTCCGGGATGGTATCTTTATGGTTGACGAACCAAGTCTTAGCCACGGCGGTTAAATAGAATGGCACGTGGAGAAGCTTCATGGCAGAGTGCCAGCGATTGTAGGCACTGACCTGATTGTACTGATCGAGCCAGTCCTCGAAGTCATCACCACGGAGACCCGCAAATGTAGGAGGCTCGCGCTGAAGGGTCGTGATGGTCCATGTCGGGTGTCCAGTTGACATAGGAGCAGCGGGGGCGTTGGAGTCAGGGTTGCGGGCGGAGGGATCAGCAGCTAGGGGTAGCACACCTGCTGAGGCACCGGCAAGGCCTGCGGAAGCGTCACGGCGTTGTTGGTCGACGTTTTCCATCTTCGGAGATGGTCCGACCAGGTGACGACCGGAACGGAGCTGCAGTGTGGCGACGGAGAGGACGCGGGATCTAGAGCAGCCTCCACCACTTGTGAGACTGCGGACCAAGCGAGCTCTTTATTCCCGCTGGCAAATATGGCGGCCACTCCTCAAAAGACGAAGATGCGAGATGATGATGAATATTCACAGATGAAGACGAGGGCCACGCACTGGGCTCACAATATATATATATATATATATATATATATATATATATATATATAATATATATATATATATATATATATATATATATATATTGATACGGGAATAAAAGAAGAGGCGGAGCGCGAGCGGCGAGCGCGCGGCTCTAGCACGAGGGAGATAGAACGAGAAAGCTTGGCCGCCGCCGGTCGTGCTTCGCCGGCTCTCCTCCGTACTGCTGCTATATTTCTCTGGGCGGGCCCGTGGCCACCCCGTGGCATCCCACACCGTAACATTTTGGTGGCAGCGGTGGGATCATGCCGCTCACCCGCTCCCAGAATCAAGCACCCGACGTGCCAGACGACAGGAGTCCACCACCAGCCGATAGCGCCGACGACGCGGCGGCCGGCGCCGCTAGACCTAGGCGCTCGGAGAGGCTCGGCTCTTCGCAGCAGCCGGACGCCGGTGTTGAGCGCCTCCTGGATACAGTCACCCAACGGATGGACGCATGGGAGGCCCGTCTGACTGCCCAGGCTGGGGAGATGGAAGCTCTCCGGCGCGAACTCCGTCGCCTGGTGCCAGCCGAGCCGAGCACAGGTCAGGTGCCTTTGGGCGTCCCCGCCGCCGCTGTTTACGGCTCTGCCGTCGCTGGGCCTGCGGTCGTGGCCGCCAATGGCGTGCTCGGCGCGGGTGCGTCCTCGCCGCAGTGTTCGTTGAACGTTGTGGAATTGCCCACATTTGACGGCACCATCTCGTGGGATGCTTACCGCATCCAGCTGGACGGTATTGCGGCGGCGAGAGGCTGGGACGAGCAAATGAAGGCATGGATGCTCGTTGCAAAACTGACGGGCCGCGCCACCGAGCTGCTGCAGAACGTGCCGCCCGACCAGCTGGGCTCTTACACTGTTCTGGCGGGCCTCCTCGCCGACCACTATGATGCCTCAGGTCAACCCCGTGTGCAGTACCACCGCCTGCGAGCCCGCCGTCAAGAGCCCGGGGAGACGTACCAGGACCTCGCCGCCGCCATTGAGCGCCTGGCTCTGCAGTCGCTGCCGGGAGCGCCTCAGAACGCCGTGGCCCTGGTCGGCACCGAGGCGTTTGTCGACGCCATCCGACTCCCCGAGGTGCAGCGCTTGGTCCGCTCTGGCCGTCCTGATTCCGTCCGCGCCGCCATGGCGCTCGCCATCGAGGCGGAATTGACTTTGCTGGCCACGCGGGGGTCGCCACCGTCTGCCGAGCGCAGCGTCCGGGTGCAGGCTCCTCGGTCCGCAGCCCCAACTGCGGCCTCTATCCGACGCCTGCGTAACGACGTCCGCATGACCTGCTTCCGCTGCGGCCTGCGGGGACACTACGCGAGGGACTGTGCCGGCCCTCCAACGTCGGGAAACGATTTGGCGGAACTCCGGGGGCACTGTTCCGCCGAATCCGTCCCCACACTCCTTCGTTCTCCGCGTCCCCTCCTTTCGTCGGCTCCGATTACCACTGATGCTCCTTACGTGCTCGTCGACGTCGCCCTGCTTGACCGGCATGTAAAGGCCTTGGTTGACACTGGAGCGGCTGTCAATGTACTGCACAAATCGTTTGTTGCTAACGCGCCCCACCTGCTTCTGCCAGCCGCCAAAACCCGGCTCTTAGCTTTTAACGGCACCCCTGTGGAGCAAGTCGGACGAGTCGTCGTCAACCTGACAGCACTCGGAAATACCATCTCCACCGAGTTTGTTGTCGCAGACAGCCCTATTTGGCCAGTGGTCCTCGGGTGCGGGTGGTGCCAGCAAGCCGGAGTCGTCCTTAATTTTACTAGAACCAAACCACGGGCGAGCCGAACTCTCTGTGGGCCGGGCTGGCTTAGCCGGGTTTCCAGCCTCGGTGTCGCCCTGTGGCAGTCCCTGGTGTCGGCGACCAAGCGTGCCTCGGCATCTCTGCGTGACCTCGCGACGAAGTGGCCGTGTCGAGTCAAGCCGTTCGACGTCACTACCGTGACTGTGGCGTCCGCCGTGACCCTGCCACCGGGTGCGGCAACGTGGGTGTATGCCAAGCTTGACAGTCCGGTCACAGCAGACGTGCTGTTCGAACCCATCCGGTGTTCGGCTCCAGCCCGTCAGATGAGCTCCCCTCGAAGCCTTCTGCCTGTGCTCAAAGGAGAGGCCCATGTATTTATACTCAACATCAGCAGCGTACCTCTCGCGCTGACTCCCGGCACGCAATTGGGTACAGCCTCAGTTTTGGACCCCGGGTCACCAGTGGCGTCTCTGCAACCTGAAGCCCCGCCTCGCCACCCTCCAGCGCCGGCGATCCTATCATGGGAAGAATTTAACTTTGGACCCAGCCTGACCTGCGCGGAGCTCGCCTCTCTGAAGACCTTGCTGCTCGAGCATCGCAGTTGCCTTGCTCTCAGCGCCGGTGAACTCGGGTGCACTTCCTGGGCTCAACACCGGATCAACACCGAAAACCGCGGGCCCGTTCATCACCAACCTCGCCGTGTAGCGCCAGCCGAACGGAGAGTCATCCAGCAGCACGTGTGCGACATGCTTGACCAGGGAATCATTGCCCCTTCTTGTAGCCCTTGGTCCTCCCCTGTCGTCCTTGTGCGCAAGAAGGATGGAACATTCCGCTTCTGCGTTGACTATCGGAAGCTAAATGCTATTACTAATTGCGACGTGTACCCGCTGCCTCGCCTCGCCGATGCGCTTGACCGCCTGAAGGGGGCCCGTTATTTTTCCACGCTAGATCTGCTCTCGGGCTACTGGCAGGTGCCTGTTCACCCCGATGATGCGGAAAAGACGGCTTTCGTGACTCCCGACGGCCTTTACCAGTTCAACTGTATGCCCTTCGGTCTCTCGAACGCTCCAGCCACCTTCCAGCGTCTCATGGACCGAGTCTTAGGCCATTTGAAGTGGACTATGGCGTTGGTCTACCTGGATGACGTAATTGTCTACGCGGCTGCATTTGAAGAACACCAGAGACGCCTCAAACTCGTCCTCGAAGCCCTTACCTCTGCTGGGCTTCGCTTAAAACCAAAAAAATGTTTCTTCGGTTTCGCGGAGGTGACGTACTTGGGTCACGTTGTGAGCCGGCATGGCATCCGTCCCGACCCTGAAAAGCTAAAAGCGCTTACAGCTTACGAAGCTCCCACCACCGCCAAGGAGCTCAAAAGTTTCCTTGGATTTGCTTCGTATTTCCGTCGTTTCATTCCGGACTTTGCCAAGCGCAGCGCTCCACTGACCGCCCTGCTGAAGAATGCACCGTGGAGTTGGACGCAGGCCCAACAGCTCGCGTTTCTTGACGTCAAGCACGCCCTCCTCGAGCCTCCTACATTGGCCCATTACGACGAATCGGCCCCCATCGTCCTCCACACGGATGCCAGCCAAGATGGGCTCGGCGCTGTCCTCCTGCAAGAAGACGAGTCTGGTGACCACAAAGTCCTAGCTTATGCCAGCCGCCAGCTTTCCGACGTTGAGCGCCGCCGCCACTCTTCAGAACTCGAGTGCCTCGCCGTTGTCTGGGCCGTCGAGAAGTTCCGTCCCTACCTGTACGGCCGTCACTTCACCATTGTCTCACTTGGCTGCAGTCCGCCAAACATTTGAATGCCAAGATTGCACGCTGGTCCCTGCAACTTCAAGAGTACAATTTCACAATAGTGCATCGGCGCGGCTCTGCCCATCAAGATGCCGATTTCCTTTCTCGCCACCCTTGTTCCGTGACGGCTTTGACGGGCCTGAGGACTGCTCAAACGCAAGATCCCGACATTGCTGCCATAATCCACTCCCTTGGCACCGCCGCCGGCGCAGGCCTCCGCCAACTACGCCGGGTCTATCGAATGAAGGACGACCTCTTGTGTCATGTGAAGCGGCTCCGTGGTCGACCACCCGTCTGGTTGCCAGTTGTGCCGGCAACACTGCGGTCGCAAATCTTGCGCGGCTTACACGACGCTCCCACGGCTGGTCACCTTGGTCGCGGCAAGACCTACGCACGAGTGTCGGAGCGGTTTTGGTGGCCTAATATGTACAGAGATGTCAAGGAACACGTGGCGTCCTGCCAGACATGCCAGTACAGAAAACCGTCCACAGGTGTAACCAAGCCACCCCCGCAGGCTTTTTCGCCACCAAGTTCACCTTTCGAGCTGGTTGGACTGGATCATTTGGGCCCGTTTCCGAAGACGCGTGCCGGCAACCGGTTTGTTCTGGTTGCGATCGACTACTTCTCCAAGTGGGTCGAAGCACTGCCCGTTCCAGACACGTCGTCCGCTCATGCCGTCGCGTTTGTGAAACAGCATCTCGTTCTCCGGCACGGTGTTCCCCGGCGCCTCATCACGGACCGTGGGAGCTGCTTTATGTCCCATGAATTCGAGCGAGCCCTCCGCTCCTTCGGCATTGCGCATTCCACTACATCCGTCAATCATCCGCAGTGCAATGGCCTCGTGGAGCGTGTTAACCGTACCCTCACGGATATACTCGCATCCTACGTCGCTCCGTCCCACACAAACTGGGATCGTTTTGTTTCTGCTGCAGCTTTTGCAGTCAACACTGCAGCGCAAGAAACAACGCATGTGACGCCGTTCTCAGTCGTCTATGGCAGAACGCCCTCCATCCCTCTCGGCGCGCAGTTGGGCCTTCCCCATCCTACTGCGTCACCAACTGAATCTGCTCAACGACTTCATTCCGCCCGCCTCGACGCCCAGCGCAACCTCCTCACGGCTCACGCGCGTGTGCAAGCGGCCAACGCGGCAGCACCACCACATCCCCCCTTCCGGCCCGGTGACTTGGTCCTCGTTCGCCGCACCATCCGTGCGACTGGCCGTGCCGCAAAGCTCTTGCCCCGATACCGCGGCCCTTACCGTGTCGTTGCCCGACTCGGCCCCGTGACATACCGCCTCGAAGACCTGCCAGAGCATCGACCATGCGGTGTGCACCACATTTTCCCAGAGCATGTTTCAAACATGAAGCGATATGTCTACGGCGCCTGCGGTGACTCCGACTTAGCTACCGGGTCCTCATCAGTGCTGTCGTCGCCTGCTGGCTCCATGCCTTCCCCACGCACTGCAGTCCCATAAACGGATCGCCGCTCAATATGCAGAAAACTCCCTGAAGTTAGCCTAACCGGTGTGGGACCTTCTTCGGCGACTGCAGACACCTTCGCCCAGCTCACACACTTCGAATTCAACGAAGAGTGTGACCGTTTCCTATCTGCGAGCCCACATTGCATCGCCCCAGGAAACCCTGCATCACAGCACGGCCTGACTTCTCCGCCCCCCCCCCCCCCCGGTGGAAAGGTGATACGGGAATAAAAGAAGAGGCGGAGCGCGAGCGGCGAGCGCGCGGCTCTAGCACGAGGGAGATAGAACGAGAAAGCTTGGCCGCCGCCGGTCGTGCTTCGCCGGCTCTCCTCCGTACTGCTGCTATATTTTCTGGGCGGGCCCGTGGCCACCCCGTGGCATCCCACACCGTAACAATATATACCTATGAAGGGAGCCAACAGTCACCGAAACCAAGGTGCATAGGGGAATGTTTTTTTTTATGTGTTGCGCTTATCAATGGGATATTATAGTACTTAGATTAATAAATCGCTTAAAGAAAATTACTTATAAAGCAGCAGAAAAAACAACCTTGCCGCCGGTGGGATCCGAACCCACGACCTCCGAATATCGCGTCCGGTGCCCTTACCAACTGAGCTACGGCGACGGCTGTCCAATCTGCTGCTCTCGTGGGTATTTATGTTCATTAGGTGTAAGCGAACCTTGAGAGTGTTCACATAGGTTTGTCAAACGGGCCCCTCATTTCCTTTAACTTATCTGCTAATATATATATATATATATATATATATATATATATATATTCGTTTTGCAACTGCGCGAATGAAGCGCTGAGAGCCATGCGCAGTGCCCGTTACAATGTTTGTTTTATGGCAGGGTCGGCCATGTAGGCGACGCGTCCAGTGCCTGGAGGTCGACAAAGCAGTCATAAATGAATTGCATCTTCCAGAACCTACTGAAGACACAGAAACCAAACGCGACTGCTGTCTTTTTGTAGGAAGCAGAAGCAGCTGGAGGAGAACAGCAAGAACCTTATGCAACTGAAAAAAAAGCCTGAAGAGCAGCAGGAACAACAGCACGAAGACAGCAACAGCAGCACTGTAACGGTCAAGCAGGAGCCCGTTTCCGAGCCGGATCCACCGCCAGCGGACGACGACGTTGGTGACGTCACCAGCAAAGATGCAGAGACGAAGTCCCGGTCTGACACGGGGGTGTCGGCGTGTGTCACTGCACAAATACCGGATAGAAGTCCTAGACTTCACACCGACAGCCACTTCAACTGCCCAAGCCAGCCTGGTGCAGAGCCGCGCGAGGCTCCTGCCGCCGTTGAGGACGACGAGTTTATTGCCCTGTCTGACTCCGAAGAGGAAGATATGGACGCGGCCGGGGATAAGAGTTCGGTTGCAGGCGCTGAGATCTCCGAGGCAGAAACAGAAACATAACAGACGCCTAAAGAAACGCATCCTCGAACTCAGACAACAAGCAGCGGAATATGCTACTCAGCTAGCCGACACTAACTGGGTGGACAGGTGCAACGCGGCTGCGCGCCAGATGTCTGGCCGCAACACGTGGCGCCTATTCCGCGCTCTCATCGATCCAATACAAACACGCACGGAAACCCAACGCCACTTACATAGGGCATTGCACAACTTTACAGGAACGACAACACAGCTAGCGCACACGCTCAGGGATCGATACCTTTGCACCACTAAGAACCCCCGGCAGGCGGCGTACTCGTATGCAGGCGAAGAGAACACGGAGCTGGACAAGCCGTTCCAGCTCCACGACCTCCGGGCGGCCTTAAGCAAGATGAAGCGGGGCACTGCACCTGGGCGCGACAAGGTTACGGTCAAGCTTTTGGCCAACCTTCCCGACGCAGCCTACGCCGCGCTCCTCAAATACATCAATAGCATTTGGGACGGAGAGACTCCTCTCCCTCTCGATTGGAAATCGGCTCTCGTGACCTTCATTCCGAAGGCCGGCAAACCTATCGATGTGGAGAACCTTCGCCCCATCTCTCTGACGTCTTGTGTCGGCAAGCTGATGGAGACGATGGTGCGCGACAGACTCTCCGATTATCTCGAAACACAGCACATTTTCGCGGACACCATGTTTGGTTTTCGTCCTCACAAGTCAGCACAGGATATACTTCTGCAGCTCCACCACGACATTTTAGATCCTGTCGAATGTCCCCACAACGACAAGGTGGTCCTGGCCTTGGATCTTAAAGGCGCATTCGACAACGTCAAACATGCAGTAATCCTGGACCACCTCAGTAACACCAACTGTGGCCACAAAACATTCCATTACATAAGTCAATTTCTTACAGACTGTCAAGCCTATATACGCATACAAGATGCGGAACACGGGCCATACACCATCGGCTCGAGGGGAACACCTCAAGGCGCGGTCCTGTCTCCCTGCTCTTCAATTTGGCAATGCTTCGCCTTCCCTCCAAATTGTCTTCTCTGCCCGGGATACATCACGCTCTTTATGCGGATGACATTACAATCTGGGCCACGCAAGGCAACCTGGGCCACATGGAGTCCTGCCTGCAAGCAGCAGCGACCCTAGTCGACGACTACGCGGCCTACTGCGGACTCCAGTGCGCCCCAGCTAAATCAGAATTTGTGCACTTACGTCCCTCCCCCCGGGACACAACTCCGCTTCGCATCAGTCTCCCCTCGGGACCGATCCGGGAGGCCAAGGAGATCCGCGTCCTTGGCCTCTTCATACACCACCAACGCAGAGTCGACACCACCATGGCCAAACTTCGCACGGTGGGAGACCAGGTGGGCCGAATGGTCCTCCGGGTCTCAAACAAGCGGGGCGGATTACGAAGCAAGGATGCACTGCGGCTTGCCCATGCTTTCGTAACGAGTAGAATCCTCTACTCAACTCCCTACTTGCACCTGCGCAAACATGATGATGACCAACTGGAGGTCATCCTGCGGAAAGTCATCAAGCGGGCTCTCGATCTTCCGATCACCACGTCCAACCAGAGGCTTCTGGCCTTGGGCGTGGTGAACACATTTCGGGAGCTTCGAGAGGCCCACTTATGCAACCAATACACGCGTCTTGCACAGACCACGTCCGGTCGCCGCCTCTTGGACCGGCTACACATCAAACACGACTACCACATTGAGGAAAGGGAGAGAGTGCCAGAACCCTGGAGACGCGCCCTCCGGGTCCAACCCCTTCCCCGCAACATGTCCAGTGAAGACCATAGCGGTCGTCGCCAGGCGCGCGCGGAAGCGTTGGCGCGATACTATGGTAACCAAGAACATGTGTATTACGTAGACGTTGCCGGCCCACACCACGGGGGGTGGTACACGGCCGCAGTCGTACACAACACAAACACAGTTAACGGGCTCACTTTCAAAGCCTACAGCGCAACACACGCGGAGGAGATTGCCATTGCTCTGGCTCTCACGAATCCCAAGTCAAAACACATCATCACCGACTCGCGAGGGGCCTGTCGGAACTACGAGTTGGGCTGGGCTCCCCCGCTTGCCTGGCGCATACTGGAATATAGCTGTCGATCTGAAGATCCAACTCCACGCAACCTGATTTGGGCCCCCGGTCACCAGGGCCTCCAGGGAAACGAACAGGCCGATCAGGCCGCCCGCGCATCTCTCCCCGGGCTATCTCCCTGTCCTTGGAAGGGTACTCCCAATCAGACAATCTGGCCATTACATTCAAACAAATCACCGATTACTACAAGGAGGAACGCCGGCGCTACCTGGCCCCTTGTAAGGGTCTGGATCGCGCTGACGAGCGCCTCCTCATCAAAATCCTCACTAACACTGTACTGTGCCCGGCGGTGCTTAAACACTTCAATACATCCTTTGATGGCACGTGCCAGTTCTGTGGGGAGGTGTCTGACACCTTCCACATGGTTTGGGCGTGTCAATCTAACCCATCTATCCCCCCCCCAACCCCAACCCCACCAGAGAGGACTGGGAGGCGGCCCTGCTCGGCTGTCAAGACCTGAAGAGCCAAAAGGCCTTGGTTCAACGGACGCGGGCGGCGTTGCTTGCCAATGGGGCCCCGGAATAGGGGCTCCACCTAGTACTGTGAGGGGAAAGGGTCAACAGGGTCCTACCCCAATCACCTTTCGGTAAAAATTTAATTGCTTATAAATGTTTTTCACCACCACCCCCACCACCGAGGCCGACGAGAAGTCGCTGTACAAGAGCGCCGACAGCTTCTCTCTCGGCCAGAGTCACGTGACTAGCAGCAGCCGTCGCGTGTGCTGCGCGGACGTGCTGGAGATGATTTGCGGCGGGGACTGCGACAGCCGAGAGCGGGCCCTACGAGCCGGCATCCTCGGCCAGATGCGCCGCCTTCTCGAGGCCGAGACGGACCTGGCCAGAGCAAGGCTACAGACTGAAGTCTTGCGCGGAAGTCTGCTCAGGCGAAGTCCTGGGGCTTTGTCGTGAAGAAAGGACCTGCGTGAACTGAGCCATAGTCTAATGACGAAATCGCTGCCTTAGCGCTGAGTGTATGCAGCAGGGTCACAGGCGGTAGGCCGACCCTCCAGTTGCATCAAGAAGGGAGCAGAAGGTCGCGCTCGGAGTTCGTCATGTGGGCTAGAGACTGCTGACTGGGAGTGTCTTAGCGTAAGACACTCCTAGTCACTATGAGTTTACATAGCCACTCTCATGCATTCGCTATAAATAGCACTGTGCTAGTCCGATTGGACTCCTGCGCCATGGTATCATACCCATGGTAAGGAGAATTTTCTGCACTGGTACTTTATAACCTCAAAGCGAACCGTAAATTTTGACGAGGAAGCAGTTAATAACCTACAGTTGTACTCTCATTGTTACCTGCTCAGTTCAAATAACGAAGCTTGTTATGTTAACAGGAGTACTTGGCTCTGTTGCACAGCCTAGCTGGTATCTGTTTCTCTAAGACGAGTTCTTTCTGCCCCATGTATGTCGCACGTACATGAACCGACGTCTGCCAGCTTAAAGCATCTCTCTTCTGGTATATTTAAGCTGAATAACTGGAGTGCCAAAAGAAGGGTATTGTGATAAGGAAATTAGAAAGCATTAGAACGGCTGTGAGAACAAGGACAGACGGGGAGAAATAAGTGAGACGATAGATGTTAAAATGCAGATGTAAAAAGAAAGGAAAAAAGGTTTTTGAAAGACAAAGTGGTACACATATCAGTTCGTGAACATTTTCTTGTAGCAACGAAAATAGCTTCTAAAGCTTCTTTGTAGCATCAGATAATGTTATGTCCGCCTGCAGAGTGTCCGTGGTTTTCCGAGTAAATATAGACAAAAAGAAATCTAACTAAGCAAAATATTCAAGAAAATCCCGACTTCTACTCCGCGGTATTTTTTAACATAAGTACCGATGCCTTTAATCATGCTGCCTGTAAATTCTGCATTGTCGCGACATTGCTGAGAAGTTTCACAGAAAAGCTCATCACTGTGGCGCAGTTCTTGCTGTGTCCTTAAAGTGCTCTCTGGCTTTGAGATAGCGGACATACACATAAAAAAACTCCAGCAGTGCGACAGAAGTTGACATTTATGTTGTTACGTAGCCTGTCATCATTTATCTGCGCCTTTAGTTTTGTTGAATTTGTTCGCCTTCAAATACTTATCATTAAAGGTATCTTCAGTTAGTGTTTGATGTGCTATCAATGTGCTATCAATGTGCTATCAAGTGAGATAGTGGACATAGACATAAAAATACTCCAGCACTGCGACAGAAGTTGACATTTACGTTGTTACGTAGCCTATTATCGTTTATCCGCGCCTTTAGTTTTGTTGAATTTGTTCGCCTTCAAATACTTATCATTAAAGGTATCTTCAGTTAGTGTTTGATGTGCTATCAATGTGCTATCAAGTGAGATAGTGGACATAGACATAAAAATACTCCAGCACTGCGACAGAAGTTGACATTTACGTTGTTACGTAGCCTATTATCGTTTATCCGCGCCTTTAGTTTTGTTGAATTTGCTCGCCTTCAAATACTTATCATTAGAGGCATCTTCAGTTAGTGTTTAATGTGCTATCAATGTGAATGTATCGCCCCCTCACTGACTATCTTTTGATATGACGCGCTGGGCTAAATGGGGTGGGATGGGATGAGATGGCACGGTATGGGACAGAATGGGACGGAATGAGATGGGACGGAACGGGATGGGATGGGACGGTATGGGGTGGGATGGGATGGGATGGGATGGGATGGGATGGGACGGGATGGGACAGAATGGGATGGGATGGGATGGGACGGGACGGGATGGGACGGGACGGAATGGGACGGGATGGGATGGGGCGGAATGGGATGGGACGGGACGGGATGGGATGGGACGGGATGGGATGGGATGCGATGGGACGGGATGGGACGGAACGGACGGGACGGGATGGGATGGCATGGAACGGAATGGGATGAGATGGGATTGGATTGGATTGAATTGTATTGAACTGAACTGAATGGAATTGAGCTGGACTGAATTGAATTGAATGGGATGGGATGAGATGGGACGGAATGGGATGGGACGGGATTGGATTGAATTGAATTGAACTGAATTGAATGTGATGGGATGGGATGGGATGGGATGGGATGGATGGATGGATGGATGGATGGATGGATGGATGGATGGATGGATGGATGGATGGATGGATGGATGGATGGATGGATGGATGGATGGATGGATGGATGGATGGATGGATGGATGGAACAAACTTTAATGTCCAATGAATAGGGTGATCTACCCCCCCCCCGACACGGTTGGCTGAATTTTTTTTTATTTAATATAATCATATCACGCACTTACAATTTTCGTACTGATGCTGCTCCTGAGTTGACTCCTACTGCCAGCTTTTATTCCAAAGCCGTAGACTATACAATGTCTAAGATGTGCGGCTTCATTCATTTGCTTGCA
The DNA here is from genome assembly GCA_030143305.2 of Amblyomma americanum. Classification (NCBI taxonomy): domain Eukaryota; kingdom Metazoa; phylum Arthropoda; class Arachnida; order Ixodida; family Ixodidae; genus Amblyomma; species Amblyomma americanum. The sequence goes on along the minus strand of JARKHS020034982.1, from coordinate 6,395 downwards.
AGGGTCTGCCGTTTACGATGCTTGCAGATGCAAAGGCCGTTACCGATAGTTTTTGTCGCGGACGTGGCGATGACGGAAAGCAGGCAGGGCAGCATACCGAAGCTCAGAGCTCAAGTGTGCTATAGGCCTTCCATATGCTCGTATGGCCCACCATGGCGTCGCAACACTTGACCTTTAACCGTAATCTTTGAGCTTTCCATTCGCCGGTAGGAGGCGGTAGAATAGTCACGTGACAATCGCGTGATGTCGCGCGATGGAAAGTGCCGTTGTGGCGTCAGTCGGGGGAATATATAGGCCGCAGCGTTCATTGGTTGACCAGCCTCCCACGATCAACCATTAATTTAACTGCGACCTGCCAGGGTGGAAGGGTCGGCGTGCTGCCTATCCAGTGTGCGGGACGCATTGAACGTTACAGACGCAAAGCCGCGTCTAGTTGCCCGATACATCACAGATACCCCATAGGTAAGACATTAACTAGCAGAATTACCAAAACTGTGCAAGAATAAAGCGGGAGATAGGACAAATGTGCCAGCATAACACAGAACAGCGAGGAAGAAGTTGGACGTGGGCCGCAGCCATCTATGCCATCTGAAGCAAAAGCGATGCGTATACCACTCGCTGTCGCGCGAATCGCAGCGACGACTTCCAGGACTTTCGCTAAGGAAGAGACAGGATCGAAAAAGCTTATTGGACGCCTAGGCAGTCTTGAGCATGGTCTGCGGTAGCACAAATAACTCGTCGACATCTCTTAGCACGACTCGGCGTTTACTTGGCGTTATCTAGGCATCCCGACACCAGCGGCGATGCGTTGCCGGTACACTTCCGGCTCGGTGACGCCGCTTCACGTCGTTACTTCTGGTTTGGTAATGTCATGTTTTTGACGTCATGCTAGGTCAGTCTTTGTGCTGAGTCGTGACTCCACATGACCACGTGATATGTCTTGTCACGTGACAAAATCCACTCCGCCACAGTAGTAGTAAGTGTTTAATCAAAAATATAATAAAAAGGAAGTTAAAATATTTTTGCTCACCCCGGCATCTGCCATCACTGTATCGGTGGCACCTGAGCTGGGGCAGCGGAAAGAAAGGTTAGAAAGCAGTATGAAGACGGGAAATGAAAGAGGTGAGGGAACAGCAAGAAAGGCGCCACAGTAGCCGCGTTTACATGAATGCGACAGAAGTCACCTCCAGTCCACGCTTGGAAGGAAAATTTGAAAAACGTCGAGGAAGGGAATTCAGGACGAGTCACGCCTTTCCTTCTCAAAACCTTCTCTTTCCCTCAAAAAATTGACTGGATTCGACTTCTATCGCATTCATGTAACCGAGACTAGTGGCCATATATACATTCGGTGCCCAAGTGTGACACCGGACGCCGTCAAACGAGCCCACTAGCTCCTTATGTTATCGCATAACAGGCAAACTAGCATGCCTGTGAGTATGGTCACCTCGCCAGTCTCGACAGCAGGTGTCACCGGAAAGTGGAGCGACAATGAAAAATGACCGAAGCTTCCATCACTACAGTCGTGGATGTAGTATTACATGACGCGGACGTCGTTCCGCGTCAAATTATTGTTACGTAGTCTCGTTTCAATGGATGGAACCTGCGCATGTAGACCCATACATTCAGGCTATTGTGCATGAACTAGTTTGCTTTGACCTGGAAGAATTTTTTCCCATGAACCCGCATCCAGTAAACGTTTGTTCATGATTGTATGCCGTGAGAACAGTTTGGATAACGTATCGAAAGTGGCAGAGAAATTTCGTAGAAGAGCAGCAATTATGACACTAGAGACCAAAGTGGGGGCGCCGGAGCAGTGAAATTCCGGCTGTAACTAGGAAGGAAGGGGAGACAGCCTTGTAAGCAACGTCGACTAGAACTCCTAATATGCAATGCCACGTGAACTCATGTGCAGCAAAATCATGCAAGAACAGAGGACCACTCTTGATGTTAAAGACCTAAAAGCATTTCAGACCAAACAGCTTACTGCCCGTTGCTTGCAAGAGATTTCCTAACATCAGAAACAACAGAATGAGAGCAACGTTAGACTTCAGTCAACTAAGGGCACAAGCTGGTTTTCAAAAAGGGCAGTGAACAACATACCATATTCGTGCCGCAATAAAGACAGAGATGTGCAGAATAAAGCGAGCCTGTATATGTACATAGCCTTTATAGATTATAAATGAATCGGTTAAAACGTCAGCATGCCGACACTGCGTAATCAGGCCGTGGAGGAAGCCTATGCCAATAAGCTAGAAAACATCTGCACAGACTGCGCCGTGTCAAAGTTCTTCACAGGAGGAGAGAGGTGGTACGATAGACAAGAGTGCACAACTCCACTGTTATTCACTACACGCTTCTGAGAGGCACTCATCGAAAGGTTGATCTGCAAAGCATAAGAGTCAACAGAGAACAACTCGGCAACCTCCGATGTGCTGAATATATTAACGCTCTAAGACACTCACTGGAGCAGTCAGGGTGCGCATCTATCTGGGCCAAGTTGCAACCGCAGTTCCGGACCACGCGAAAGCAATCACAAGCAGAATGAGATATGGTAATATCGCATTTGACACTGAACAGCAAATTATCATCAAAAGGAAAGCGTGAAACAGTTATCAACCAGAACTCACACTGGATGAAACCTGCAGATTAAAAGGTCATTGAGGACCACCCTGTGTAATTTTTATCTTAGTAAATATCGTTTCTTCGGCTCTTTCTGGCTGTGGTGATGTTTGTCCAGCACCGACATACGCGTACACTGCTGAAGACATTGGGTTTAATTTTTCCAGCTATTCGATTCTTACTCGTGCTGTCAAGACCCAAAAATGATTTAGTAATCACAATTTAGAATTGAATGGCTGTGCAGCCTAGCCTGAGATACGCACGAGAAAAAAAAATCAGTCTTCACATCATCGCAGTTTGCTTGTGAAAACGGTCGGTGGTGGCACTAATATTTAATTTTTAAACATGAAAGTTTTGTCTTCCGTGAAAGTGGAGCCTCCTAAATCAGAACGCAGTAGCCTTCCAATGCAGCCCAACTTCAGTTTGTAAAGAATCCTGAAATTAAACTGAGGACAGGAGTAACATCATGGGATAGAAAGGGCAGCGTTGGTTCGACAGCGAACTCGGGCTAATTAGATTACCTGGTGCAAATAGGAGCGGGCCCGACGGCCAACGGGACGACGGCCACTCGGAGGAAAATGAAAAAGAAAATGTTTAAGGGCACAGTAACCGCGGCTCGTTCACAGACAGGCCTCATTGTGGATGGATCGTTTGGAGATTGCAGCTGTGCAGTAGATGTGACCGGGGCCGACGGCGAATTGTGGGGAATTTACAGGGGATTAACCTTCTACGTTTCGTTTGGATGATAGCTACAAAAATTGTGCCGCAACCAAAAAATGTATGCCAAGACACTGGCTAAAGATGTCCAGGCGGGCGTCAAGCATGTGAAGCACATCCGCTCACTGGAATATGCCACCCAAGGTCGCGTCCACCGCACAGAGTGGCGATGTTAGGCCACATTAGACACTTTTAGTTGGACGTACGCAGTGAGCTTGCGTACGCAACGACACTGCGGGTAACAAGTGCGCATGCGCAGAACGCAACGTATCTAGCCGGGCGTTGCGGACGTACGCCCGCTATAAAGCATAGCGTAGCGTACGCAACGTGGGACGCTACGTGCTGCGTTGACAAGATGGCGGCGCCCAGCTCGCCCGCTTCGGAATAAATACATGTCGCCGCTGGATTGTCTTACGCAATAGCTCGCTCAAATGGTAGCGGTTCGCTTTTATTTCGCCTACTCTCACGCACACGCCAAAATATTAGCGACAAATGTCCCTTGTTTTTCACATACTGAAGTGATTTTTGACCTTTTAAGCCTAAGTAACGTTGTGTACGTTTATCGCCATAGGAACTGCACTTGTCGAATACTTTTTTAGTGATGTGCCTGCTTTTGCACTTCGTTAAACATTATACCTTTTTTTTCTTCATTGGAAACAGTAATATACTAATTACAATTGTCAGAAAGTAAAAGATGTGCAGCCCAGCGCTTTCAGTGTTTGTCACTAGATGGCAGCACGATACGGAACCACGACATCGTAAAGATGCAGACGCCACACTGGTGCACGTGCTGTCATCCACGGTGAACATGCAAGCCGCCGCGAGTAATGGAAGAGATGCTGTCAACGCAGGCAGAGTATTTTATACGCCGAAATTGGATGTCGCTTTACTTCTTGAAGTACAAACAAGTGACCCATTTCGGAATCCCGACCAATTGGACGACATCGCCCTTCGGCTGAAGGCGATGCTGAAAAAGCCATTCACGTCGCGTAGCGTGCGCGATCGGTTCGACCTCCTGATTACGCGGTACGCCGCCAACGATAGGAGGAATCAAAAGAAGTAAGTTTTCTATTATTTTTATGTGTGCGCGCAAGCGTTAATTTCTGTACCTGACTCCATTTAGATCGGGAACAGAAGAAGAGTACAGCGAGCGTGACCAACTCCTTCAGGACATATTGTGTCTAATCGATGGGACGTCTTATAAGATTAAACGTTCAAGAAAAGATGGTGGGTCTGCGAGCAGGAAAGACCTTGCAGCCGCTTCCCAGCCAATGAACAACACCGCAGCGCGGAAGAAGACGGCCGCTGCCAGGGATTTGTACATGGAGAGGTACGCGGCGGCATACCGGGATACACCACCAGAAAGTGCTGGTATCGACCTCGACATGGCCGGTAAGCGTTCCAGCAGACGGCAATAATTCAACTGCGATCACAGAGGCTGAATTTGCATCATGCAGGTTTGTTGGTGAAAGCAAATTTTCATATGTTGCGTTTGCAGGCAGCAGCGGGGTCACGCCGGGAGAGTTATTGCACGGCATGCTGGCAACGACGGCAGATGACGAGGAGCGCGCCCCAAGCACGCCTCCTATGGACCAAACTCCTGCAGTGCCTGATGCCAGGCCTCCTATGGACCCAACTCCTGTAGTGCCTGAAGTCAGGCCTCCTATGGACTCAACTCCTGCAGTGCCTGATGCCAGGAGCCTTCCCAGCACTCAGCCTTCTGAGCGAGTGCAACAGCAAACGCCCTTGAGTTACCCAGGACGAGGCAGGTTATTTGAAAACGTTCATATTCTGGTATTCAGCAAGGTGAAAATTTGGGAGAGTTGGTAAGTGTTCATCATTTTTGCTCTCAGCGCAACAAGAATGAGAGACAAGACGAAAGGCTACCACAGACAAGCGCTGACTATCAACCGTTTTTTTATTGAAGAATAATAATTGGTTTTTGGTGGAAAGGAAATGGCGCAGTATCTGTCATATATCGTTGGACACCTGAACCGCGCCGTAAGGGAAGGGATCGAGGAGGGAGTGAAAGAACAAAAGGCATATAAATAAACACAATGAACTACTTATCAAACAATAAAATTTATGTGGAAGGCACGTGGGGCACCCTGGTGCCACCCTGGAGCTTATGCACATGTGCCACCCTGGACCCTGGAGCATAGGCTCCAGGGTGGCACCTGTATTAGCCAACATCTTTTTAAGCAGGATTGATAGGGCAATTGAAAAGGCATTGGATGAATAAGCCATTAGGGTTTTTCGGTATGTTTATGACGACTACTTGGTGTTCACCCGAACAGGCCGCTTGCATAGAAGTCTTGTCGACGTTCTGGAGATTTTTAAGGGATATGGACGTGGGCTAGAGTTCACAACTGAGGTTCCCAGCAACAGAGAACTGCAGTTTTTGGATTTGGCATTGTGTGGTGAGGACAAACACTTGTGCTGGTGGTATTGCCCGAGGACTACCAAACCGTTGCTAAACTTTCGGTCTGGCCATTCTAAGCTCAAAGCAGGGTATTGCCGTTTCTTGCTTGCAATCAGCTCTCAGGAAATCTTGCCATGAGAGGACGGGGGAGAGCATTTTGCCGCAAGGAAGCCGGTTACATGTGAATGGGTACCCTGATCAACTCATTTCCAGAGCAGCGGAGAAACTCCTTAGACAGCTTAAGAATGGGGCTCAGCTGAAAGAAGGCAAAAAGAAGAAAAAGGCGGCTGTGGTCCCGTATGCACACTGCTTGTCACATGGGTTGAAAAAATTCCTGGCAGATACGACATTGATGTCTTTTCTGTGCCTAGAAAACTTAGCACCATGTGCAAACAGGTCAGTCAGAGGCAAGACGGCAAGAGGGATGCTTGTCATGTGTGTCATGTTTCGCCACCTATACCGTGTGAGGTGGGTGTATCATGTCCCCTTCTCATGCGGTGCCATGTACATTGGCCAGACTGGCAGGTGTGTCAACAAACGTCTGATGGAGCATGAGAACACAAGAAAAAATGATCCCCTTTCCCACACAGGCTCTGCAGGAAATGCCAATGCAAGCATGAGAAAGATTATGCAGAAA